>RJWH01003074.1:0-179999 GCA_004363575.1 Solenodon paradoxus
AACACTTAAGAAAATTTGACAAGCCAATTCTAAAGTTCATATGGAGAGAAAAATCTGAAAAAAAAAATTAAAAAGACATTTCTTCAAATTTGGGGGTGGGGAGAGAGAGAGGGAGAGGTGTGGGGGGAGAGAGAGAGAGAGAGAGAGAGAGAGAGAGAGAGAGAGAGAGAGAGAGAGAGAGAGAGAGAGAGAGAATGTTCCAGAATCCTGGGGGGAAAGCACAGAATGCCATCATCAATACACATTGCCTAGTTTATATCAAACCAGGAGCATGTGTTTTTTCCCTGGCCCATAGCACTTGTATTGTCATGCCGAAACAGAAAAGCCTCAATGGGGAGAGAGTCTGCAGTCTCCAATGTGGGCCTTTGTCAGTGTGTCTAAGTAACAAATGTGCAAGCAGAGAGATCCTGAAACATTGCGAGCACGTCAGCTGTCTTCCCCGTGGATGTGTTGCTGGCAGCGCGTCACACTGCCTACTCATCTTGCTGTTTTCTTCTTGCCCTTCAGGCAGGCCTCTCCTCCCTGAAGTGATGAATTTCTTCCCTTAGACTTACGTTCCTGGGACCCAGACCCATCCTCACCTCTCTCCATCCTTTACTGGGGATCAGAACTTTTTACCTTGTGGACTACAGAAGTGCTCTAGGGAATTACATACCTTCACGATTTTTCTAAAAGTGTACATCCACATGTGCATTCTATCAGATTCTCAAAGGGGTTCATGACATCAAAATAATTAAACACAAATACAATAAAATAGCCCTTTCTCCGGGGTTATGGGGCCAAGCATAGCAATTTGGATGGAAGGTAGGACACCCTCCCAATGTGCTATGGGATGGGAGGGTGGTGAAAGGAATTTCCTCTCTTAAACTCTCTATTGCTAATCCCTAATCTCCAAGTAACCATAAGCAAGTTACGTTAGCTCCAAATGCCTCTGTTTTCTTGGCTTTAAAATGAACTCAATATCTTACCGACTCCACAGCCCGTTTCCCTGCAGCTGGTGCTCCAGGAGCACAGAGCTTCTTAGCAGCTCTGAATAGTCCACACGTTGTCACATCTGGGTGTCTCTACTTGCGGTCTCTAATCATTCTCCTGTCCCCTGCAGCACCCCTCTACCTGTGTTATCCTGGGCACTAGGAGTCATGGCTTATGCATTGCCCACCACGGTCCAGCCGTGGGAATGAAGCAGGGAAGGAATTCATCAAGTTGTTGAGGTTCAGCTTGTCTGAATTCCATGCACCCCACTATCTGCTACAGAAATAAGATATTAGAGAGGATGTGGGTCTGTAGGCCTCTCAACTTTCAGTTGCAGAGAGGCACTTGAGGGACTTTAAAATACAGATTCCTAGGCACTGCCCACAGAAATTTTGATCCAATTTGTGGTAGCACCTGAAATCCACATTTAATGGTTCCCATATGATCCTGCAAAACTTGGTTTGGTCAAGGGAGATGGAGACTGGACATTAGTGAACTGAAAGAAAACTGCAACCTCTTCCTAACATCAGAAAAGGGTCTGAAAAGCTAAGGAATCATTGTGATTCCTTAAATGTCCTCTGGATAGCGCTGTGCAGAAGCTCCGATGAAGCAGAAGGTGGGCCATTTTGGGGCTCCTGATCCCCTCAGCTCTGCCCCACAGGTGACGCTTCTGCTCTGGGCTCTGTATTGCCCGCGCCAGGGATTTATGGGAAGCAACCTGGCAAGCACGAAGTCACATCCAGATTGCGCTGCTCACCCTCGTTTGGGGAGAGGGCCTTGCTTCAAAGACAGGAGGAGAAACAGCGCTTGTCACTTGTCTCATAAAGCAATGCCATCAGGGCGGCCAGGGCGTTCCACTACTCCACGAGTTACTTTCCGCCTTGACTGTTATTTTTAATTACAGAAGCAATGTGTATTGTGTAAACGATTTCCAAAAAAGCATACAAACAAAAATAATTTTTAAAAGCCACCTGAAATCACACCACCCACAGATAACCACGGTTAGCATTTAGTGAGCATCCTTAAAAGGAGGCTGTCTGGTAACACTGCTTTTTCTAAGTGAACAATGTCATAGGAACATTTTCCAGGCTGCTAAGCACATTTAAATAATCTTAAAAGTTGCTTGGCATTATAGTATTTCTTTTATAGATGGACCATGCTGTGTTTAACCAATTGCATATTGTGGGGCATTAAAGGGATCTCTGTCTCTGTCTCTCTCTGTCTCTCTCTGTCTCTCTGTCTCTGTCTCTCTCTCTGTCTCTCTCTCTCTCTCTCTCTCTCTCTCTCTCTCCCCCTCTCTCTCTCCTTTTCTTCTTTAAGTGTCTTTACCTTTTATGACCAGCTCTGCCATTAATGTTCCTACAGTTATCCACTTGCCCCTTTGTATACCTGTCCAATAATTTCTTAAAATACACATTTCCAGAAACAGAAAGTCTCAGACAGAGGTTTTAAAATTAGAATTTTTAATTCCTATTGCTCTCTAGAAAGTTTGTCTATTTACTCACATGCCAGTGAGAGGGATCAGAGGGATCTTCCTGAAAGCACCCCCCAAAATCTTCTGTCAATTCATTCTCCTGCTAGTCTGCACGGATTTGGGTGGTAAATTATCTGATCATCCCTAGAGGATCCTGGCTGCAGTGTGCCTCACAGAGGTGTCGTCAATCTCTTTTTCTATTAGAGAAGTAAGACGGCAAGCAAGATGGTCCTCTCCACCCTTACCTGTCGGGTCTGGAAATGTGCTGGAATCACCCCGGAATTACTCTACAAGAGGAAGTGCAGCAAGGAGGTGGTGCCGTGTCAGCTCCAGTCTCTCCTCTGCTCAATGACTGTGACCATCCTTTCTTCCTGTCATACTGAACTCGAAGGTTCCTGCCGAGGGAAAGTTACTGGGGCTTCCTGCTTTGCTTCAGGGAAGGTAAATAACATCCACCTCCAGATAATGGAATCTGCTCCAGCCCAACAGAAGAAAAAGAGCAACAGGCTACCTTGACCAGAGCTAACATTCCAGATGGCCCTAAGTTCAGGTTGGAGGACTCCCACCCAGTGACAGAGAACATCAAAAGCCCTAAGTGTGAAGCAGCCATGGACCAAGAAGAACAAAGAGGCGGGAAAGTTGTCAAAGGACACCAGAGACAGCAATCCAATTTGAACACCGGGTTCCAAAGCCGAAGCCATGAGTCAGTCCAGCAGCAAGGATAGGTTGTCTGAAGACCTGGGCACAGTCTAGGGTCTCCAGTCCTTGCCTAGAGTTCACTTGTATTGCTGCTATTAACCTATGCTGCCATGGTGCTTAGGTGGATCACAAGCTGCCCCCACACACAAAAACTCACATGCCTCCCTGCTCAAAGGTCCAAGGGCAGAACAAACTGGACAGTACAGACAGATCTACACAGAGGAAAACACTATGGCCATTGTAACATGGCCAAACTGCAGAACTGAACTTTGACAGCCAGTGTGGGAGGGAGATGAGGGAATATGTCCTAGAGTTGGGCAAAAACTGTGAAGGAAGAAATGTAGGGATGAAGGGAAGCCATGTGTAAACACCCCATTTTATTTCTGCAGCTCAGCTTCTCTGCACTGGCAGGAGGGACGGGGGCCAGAGAAGATCAAAGACCTACATTAATAGTAGGAGGTGCATTTTAGTCCTGGGGCTGAAATAGGGCTGAGTGTGGGTAGGGAGACCATACCCTTCTACATCCCTGAGTTGTCTACCATAGGAATGTATGTGCTTCACAATTTAAAAAGAAAACCAACCTAATTCAATTTGTTTTCTAAATTGTTCTTTGCATTTTGCATGCTGTAGCATCTAACACTGAGTAAAAAGAAAGCAGAATACAGAATGATGGGAGGGGAAAATTTTAACTCATGAAAAGGTGTAGGCGCATATATGGAAGAGACATTGGAAGGAAATATTTTAACAGTAGAGGGGAAATGCTAATAGCTGATACTGTTTTTTCTCGTTGGTAATAAGTCTCTAGTTTAAGGAAGCAAGAAGTCATCATTGTAAGGGAGACTGAATGAAGCAACAGTTTTACCCAGTGTCTTGTCTCAAACCCCAGGTCAATGGAAAATACCAGCAGCAACAGCCCTAGCTAGCTAGAACCCACACTAAATGCAAGATCCCAAGCTGCCTGGGAAGAGGGAAAACTTCCCATCTTCCAGAGAATGCAAGACCCTTCAAGCTACATGAGAGGCTAGAAAGCACCCTTTTTTTCCCCAAAGGAGCTAAGCTACATGGGAAACTGGAAAAACACCCTGTGTCCACCCTCCCCCAGTCTTACAAGAGGCAATTTTGCTGTCTCTTTGTTCTTCTTAGTCCTTGGCTGCTTCACACTTAAGGTGTTTGGTGTTCTGTCACCAGGTGGGATTCCTCCACCAACCCCTAACAATTTGGGGCCAACTTACCTCCTAGAGTCTGGCTCCTTTCCTCCCCTGGAGAGTGAGTAAACATTTCTATTGCTTGTTTATAAAACTTTTTATCGCTACTCACTCAGGGTGAAATTTTTCACCCCTGTGCTTTGGCCATCCACTAAGTATCCATCTTGCATGTATTCCTGTACTGGCCACAGGCCTGTGATAAGGACCAGGGGCAGCCCAGGGAGGAGCTTATGGGATTCAGGAATCAAAGCAGAAGCTCCATGAGCAGAGCAAAGTCACGTTAAACAAGGGCTAGCGAGAACTACCATCCGTCCTCTCTTGCACTTCTTCTCATTTCCTATTTTTGCTCCCCCTGCTTTCTGTAATAATATTTTTAACGTGTCACACTGTCTGTGCTTTTTCATAACCAAGGTAGATATCAATTAGTTAATTGATTATAATGAGGCTGGCCTGGCAAACAATGTCAGCAGGAATGTAATGATCACACTTCGGTTAATTGAAGAACAAACTGCTGATAACTCTTACCCCATGATCGAGATTCAGCCATTCACATGTAATCTGTTTATGATTCACTGATTAAAAATGATAACAGCAAAAACAAAACAAAACACCTCCAAATATCCTTAGAAAGAGAGAGCCAAGCCAAAGGGACTTAACTTTACGATGAGAGGCAGGTTGGATGGAGTAGGAAGGATCATATGTGACAAAGAATGATGGCATTTCATTACAGTCCCCCGATCCCTGCCAAATGGTCAGCTATGTGATCTGAGGCAAATCACAAATTTCAGTTATTTAACTTGTACTTTTTTAATTAGTACTTTTCGTCTAAGCAAATAAAATCTACATGCAGTGAGTGCCAGAGGATCTAGCACCAAGAAGAGTGTTGCTATTTTTCTCTCTCCACATCTCTTCTACCCACAAACCAGGTTTATGTAGTTAAGACTATTCCTCAGAAGATGGCTCTATATCAAAGGGGAGAACTCTCTAGCCCAGAGTCTTGAAATATGTGTCATTCTTGCCTTTCTTTGCTGTCTCTCCCTGCACCTGGGTCTAGATTTCTTTCTGGAATTCACTGTGGACACTGGTAGCTCTCCCTTGTAGCCTGAAGCTTTAGCTTTGCTAAGTACCATTATTTGTTCCCTTATCTGTCTACCACAGGTGCCAAGGCAGCCCTGTCCTTCGGCCATTTATAGCGTGGCTTTGGGAGAAGTTAATTGGTGCTCAGAAATAACATGACTTAATGGGATTATTTTCTTTCCTTGACTAGAGTAAAAAAATAGCAAAGCTGCTATAGCTCTTGAAATATGTTTCCATGAGCTCTGTATTTCCAAAGATTCATTTCTCTGACTTGAATAATCACATCTAATCATTCACCTTTTCTTTCAGCTATTCTCTTTTTTCTAGGTAAAGTGAGAGCTTTGTTCCTGAGTATCAAGCTAGATCACACAGACTTAATTTCCTTCCTTTCTTTCCCAGAGACTCCAGCCTCTTCAAGCTCTGTCTGATTGATACGTTCCTGAAGCTTTCCGATCCACTGTGATCTACAGTTACTTAATTAAGCTGATGTTTGATGAAGAAGCTCACAAAGCAACCCTCCCTGCAGCTCCATTCGCCTACAGGCATACTGAGGGCTGGTTTTTCCTATCTGATCAGTCGTCCAGAGGCAGTTTTCCAATGAGACCTGATTGCTTGAAGAGCAGTGACATTGAGGACAGCAGTGCCAGCGACATTTTATTACCATAATATGTACCTTTTAAATGACCATGGAGACTAAGCATTCAAGAGATCTCTTGCAATCATGAAGACAGACATAAAGTCCCCCAAGACCACTTTCTTCCACATTCAATTTCCATGCACTGTGCTCTTTTGGGATCATTGTCAAGTCCACTCACAAGTGGAGAATAACCAAAGCACTTAAGTCTTTGTGAGGCTTTCACATATTAAAAATTTAAAAAAAAAATCAAGAAATGTCAAAACATGGTCACAAAAATGAGGCTGCTTTTAAAATATTTACATTCAACAAATTAATGTTTCATACCAGAAATCCAATGTAATATGATCATGCTGTTCACAAGCATCTGGTGGTAATAAAAATAATAACAGTTTACATTTATTGAGTGCTTACTGTAAGCTAGATACTGCTGGAAGCACCTTTCATATCTTATTTCATGTAATTCCCTCAACAACCTTATAAGGTAGATTCCATTATGGTCTTTCAAAGACAAAGAAGGTAGGCAAAGAGCAGTTCAGTAGCTCCCCAAAGGTGATAGGCAATAAGAGAGTTATAGCTTTCTGATGTTTTCTTTCCAATCCTGTTGATATATCTGAGAGTGTGTGTGTGCATGTGCACACGTTTGTGTGTGTGTGTGTGTGATCTCTGAGTCAGGGACAGAAGTTTCAATTGGAGATCCTTTGTGAATGTGAAATTTCTGGTCACTTGTGTTAGTCGGAAGGTCATCTTGTGTTTTCATTAACTCCTTGACCTTGTCTCACCAGGCACATGACCTCCTGAGTTAAACATACTGGCTCCACACTTCTCTTTTACTGAGTCTCAGACATGGGATAGTCTTCCTCTGTAAGGGAATGAATACTCCCCAAATTGTTTGTGTTCTCAAAAGGAGAGTTGAAGCTTGATCAATGACTTCCCTGCCTCCAAACATCACTCCCAAACTAAAGACTTGGGGCAGGACCAGAAGTCCCAGGCAGTTACCTTTCTGGTTCTGCCTTTGTCCTCAATCCCTTGGGAAAATAGGCTCTTCCTGGCACCATCACCTTAAGTTTTCCCAGCAAAGTTAGTGAGCAAAATGGAGAATCATATGGTTTGATTCTTTGAATCTTTGCATAAGAGGGTGAGAAAGAAAAAGAGCAAGAGCACTGCCCCTACATAGCTCAGATGTCTAAGGCCCAGGTTATGAAAGTCAGGGACCTAGGTTCAAGATCTGGACCTGTTTAAAAAAATAATAACAACAACTCAAGGTGTGCATTTCCACTGTGATAGATGCATCCACTTATCTATCAGCCCCATAATCTGGCTTCTGTGTCCTGAAGAGTTCTGTTTTATGATACCAATGGTCTCTCCACTGCTTAATTTAGCAGAGATGGTTCTGTTTCCCTATCATTCTACCTGCTACTAATTTCTGGCACCACTGACCATTTCCTCTTCTTTAAATAATCTCTTTCCTTGGTATCTGTTCTCAACACAGTGTCTGTTCTTCCCTTCTCTGGCTCCTTTCTCAGTCACACAAGCAGGCCATTCTATCATGCAAGGATTAGCCTCTGGCCTATACTTTCTCCCATATTTTATCTGAATACGTGGCCAAGACTTTCATCACCAGTTGTACATAGGTGACTTTCAAATTCACATCTCCACAACATCTTCTTTGATTTCCAAATGCATGAATACAAAAGATTACTTATTACAGATGCTTTCAGATTTCTCAGAGGCCCTTTGAATTCAACTGTTCATGTGATTCTGAGATCACAATGGTTTGTTTCTAACCACAAACCTGATTCTTTTTCAGTGTTTCCTGTGTCAGTGAATAGCCAAAATTCACCACGTTCCTTCCTTCCCAAAACGTTTGGCACGTGGTGCACCTTCTTCCTTATTAATATGTGTTGTGTAGATGTACACAAACATAAACCTCTGTGTACCTGTTTACAGCATGGCAAATTTGTAGCAATTAACCTTATTCTATCACTTGCTCAATTTCAGTCTTAATGATTATTTTCATTTATGCACTGGGTAGAAAAAATCACTTATTACCAATAATTAAACTTGATATACAATACTGAACAACTAAAATATTTAACTCAGCACACACTATAATTCTCTCCTCACAATTATTGGAATTATAGCCTAAGTTGTAATCTGCCATTGCAAAAAATTACTTGAGTTTTCTCTTCCTATTTCTTGTTTCCCAACTCAGTAGAGAGCTGCTTACTGTATACTGTTTCTCTGATGGAATCATAGTCATAATTTCATCACTATTGTAGGTCCACTACAGCCTGTTTCCTAACCTAAAGCCAAGGATTAGAAAGAGCAACATATACTGGTTTATTTCAATTTAAATAGCAGCATGTGAAAATATATTTCAAAGGTCCCATATCTCACCTTCATCCAGATATAACCCTCAGGTGTAACGTCATCATTCCGAATGCCTAAAAAATATGTAATTTCCTATCTGCTTCCATCGTCTGTACCCAGGACCAGCTACTTATTCCGCAAAGTCCAGTGCAACATGGAACTACAGGACCCCTTATTAAAATATTTCAAAAATAATGACAGCCAAACTTTAAGTTTGGGGTCCTTTCAAGTGTGGGTCACGTTGTGCCTATAATTTACTGCTTTCTTTTTATTCCTTGCACTCTGTGTGTTCGGTTCTTCTGAAGTTATTATAAAATTTCTTCAGCTTTTTCCTATATTATTGTACCAACATTTTGTTCATCTATTTAACAAACACAAAAGGAATAGTTACCACATAGCAACATTTAGTGGACTAAATGATGCAGAGATAAAATAAGTGATGAATCTTATCCTCCGTGGTCTAGAGTCATTGTCCAGAGACATTCAGGAACTGCATATCAAGTTAAAGTCCCCTCATGAGATGTGACCTTTTGCTCTTTGAAGGTCAATAAATATGTGATATGGAGCTTAAATGAATGCATTCATAGTAAAAAACAAAAGAAACAAATTATATTCAATGACATAACTGCTCATGAACTATATTAATAAATATTAAAAAGAAAGAATAATAGAAATAATAATTCAAGAATTTAAGGAAAATTCCTTCATTCACATCTTAGGGTACAATTGATGCTATGTATCTAAAATTAAATATTATTTAATTATACTTCCTTCCTTTAATTTCCTGCACAGATATCTTAACACAAATGGATAAAGAGAAATGTAGACTGATACATAGATGGAAAAGAAAGGTGTTTATTATAGTTTTTTATGATAGGGAAAAAACAGAAACAATCTGAATGCTTAACAATAGGAAATCAGTTAAATAACATATTACCACAAGCAGAAGAGTATTTTGCATTTAGTAAGAAAAATGGTGTAGATTCCTTTTGTTGACAGAATACCTAAGATTTTATTGTGAAGTGATAAAAGTAAATTGTGAGATAGTTTTAGAGAGTATAATGTTATTTATGATTAAAAGTAATATTTAAATATATGCATAAGCGTATCCCATGAAAATATGTACAGAATATAAAACTTTATGTATCTCTCATATAGACATTAAAATGTATGGAATATCCCCAAACACTGTAGCACTCTAAAACTTCTTTTTAAGAACAGAAATGGACCACTTTGGATGGAAAAGAAGAAGACTTTGCTTTTCTCTTCATTTGTTCTTGAACAGTTTAAACTGAAAATGAATTTTTGCTTCTTCCATAATTAAAAAATATCTACTTAAAATAAAATTCCTAGTCACTAATTTTACTTTTTCCTTCTATCCTTTACCTCTGATATTATTTTGGAAAAAACCTAGAAAAGTAGTTAATACACTTTAAGAATTTGAAAAGTACTGTTAACATCTACAATCATGAGACTGGGTATAGCCTATTTCCTAATGGCCAGCATGAATTTTTGCATTATAGTCACAATATCTACTCACTGGGGTGCACTGTCTGCTTTTGAGAATATTGCAACTATAGCTATAAGAGGCATAAATAGTCTCTTTATTCCACAAGAGAAAACTTGACCAACCATTCTAGTCTTAAAGAAGACTCTTTATCATTGAAAATTATTTATTCTCCTATCCTGGTGAAAATCATTTAGATGGAATATATTTTGTGAACTGCTCATAACGCTCTTTAGGGAAAGAAATAAGACATTGGACATTGTCTCCATGCTGATCAACCCTGCTTCTCCTTCCTTCCCCTTTCCTTTCTCCTGTCTTCCCCCAAATTCATAAGCAGACAGGGTTAGGTTTGCTGAAATAACAAATGATACCGAAATCTCAGTAGCTTCCATTCACAGAATAGATTCTGACTCATTCTATACATTATCAATGCCAATGGCGACAGCTCGCTCCAGTCACCTCCACTCCAGGACCCAGATGATGGAGCAACTTCGACCTGAAATTTTGCAGGCTCCATCTGCAGAAAGAAAGACATATACCAAGTCCTCACTAGTCTAGAGCTTCTGCCAACAGGAGATAGTTATCACCTTTGTTCAGGGTTAGTTATTATTTTAGATGAATTTGTCTTCTAAATTGTGTAGGAAACAAAAGATGGAGTTATTATTGTTAGAAAAAGTATAGTTTTTATATTTGCACATGTAATCACCTTTATTGCTATCTCGATTTCGTCATACAGCTGTGATGAACTGATGTCTTTTGAATTCACCAGTCAGGACTCCAGAGCATGTTGCAATGCAGGTCTCTTGGTAACAAACTTCCTCTTCTTTTGTTATCCGGGAAGTTTGAATTTCTCCCTCATTTTTAAAGGGCAGTTTTGTCAGCTATAGGATTCTTATCCGATGGATTATTATTTTCTTGCAACGCTTTAAATATGCTTATCCACTGTCTCCTGGTTTCGACAATTTCTTACAAGAAATGTGATGATGATCTTTTTGAGGAGCCCTTGTGTGTGATAGGTTGTTTTCTGTTGTTGCTTTCAAGATTCTCTCTTTGTCTTTGAAAATTTAATTATATTGTACTCAGTGCGAATTTCTTTGAGTTAATCGTAGTTGGAGACTATTGAGTTAGTTGAATATTTATATTGATGTATCATCACATTTGGGAAATTTTGAACCATTATCTCAAATGTACTCTTTTCCTTTATCTTCTACTTCTAAAATCCCATAATGCATATGCTGGTCCCCTTGATGGTACCCACAAGTCTCTGAGGTAAGCAAATATATTTTTCTTCTGGATTTTTTCTTCTTCCCCTATTCCTTAGTGTTGGTAATTTCCACTGTTCTCTCTTCAAGTTTGCAGATTAGTTCTTCTGCCTGCTCAAATGTGCTTTCAATCCCTCTAATGAATTTATAATTTCAGTGATTGCATTTTCTGCCTTTGGAATTTTATTTTCATTTCATTTTAGGTTTTATCTCACTTTATTAATATTCATATTTTGTTTGTTCATCATTTATTGACTATTTTCACCTCTTCCTTTAGTTCTTTGAGCATTTTTAAAACAAATGTTTTAAAGTCATTGCCTACTAGACCTGCCAGCAAGTATTTTTCAGGGACAGTTTCTGCTAATTACATGTTAAATTTGAATGGATCACACTTTCCTCTTATATCTATGCTTTGTGATTTTCAGTTGGACCTTTGAACCTAATAATGTGATAATTCTGGAAATCAGATTCTCCTCCTCCAGGATTTGCTGTTCTTATTGTTTCTGTTTTTCTTTATTTTTGTAGGTTTTGTATATCCCAAGGATGAGGGATCAGCCTGATGTGTAAACTTAAGGACACCTCAGGTATTTTCTGAGTCTGGTCTTCCCATGGACATGTGTGGTCACTTTGTAAATTTTACTATATGTACATTTGCTTTTGAGTTCCATGATCTTTAATGTCTGGGTCCCAAAAGAGGAAAAGAGAAAAATAAAGTGAGAAGTGTAAGAACATTAGCCCTGAAATTCCCTGCTAGTCATTTCAGGTAGGTAGGAAGAGGCTCACAACAGTGGAGAGAAAATGTTACAAAAACAAAATTCTCCTAGCTCTTTACCTTTACCTATGTGTTCAGAAGCAGGATCAGAGTACAGATCCCTGACTTTTAGTAAATAGGGTTCTTTTTGATCACTCTGGCTCCTGAAAGCTGCATGTAGACTATTCCAGGAACATGTGAGCAACTGCCTTCCAGGAGGAGGGTGGAGGGGTGGGGGGTGGTGGGGGCAGCAGGTAGCTGCTTTGATGCTAAGAGCCGAAATTGAAAACAATGACAATTTACCTTCCAATGCGTCCTCCTGGAGGTTGCAAGACTTTTTACAGACTCCTAAATTCTAAAAAGTGAAATCAGACAGATTCTGCAAGTGAAATTATTGCAGAGGTAGGAAATCAGATTCCTGATCTACACCATCTTCCTAGAATTCTCTCCAGCCAGGTAATTTGTTTTTTTCATTCCATTTTAACTTCCATGAAAGTCCAAACATTAACTCTTGAAACTTAATAGAGGAGATAAGAAAATACCCTAAGAAGCAACATAGTTCAGTGGAAATATCAAAAGACCTAGAATAAGAAAATGCAAATTTGCACTCTTGTTTGTTTTATCCTCTAGATCAGTAATGAATAATACAAATATAATATGAGCCATATACGTACTTATTTTTAGCAGTCACTTGAAACAAAGTATAAAGAAAAAGGCAAAATTAATTTTAATAGATTTGATTTCTCAATTTAATTTACTTTGGGTATATTTAAGCAACACATTATTTAAATATATAATCCTTTTTTTTTTTTAAGGAGAGGAAGAGACAGGAAAAGGAAGTAACTTTCTCTTGCCTTCTTTTCTTCCTTCTTTCCTCCCTCCTTCCTTTTGTTTTGGTTGTTTTCCCCACTTCTAGGACATGAATTTGATCTTGAGCTTTACAAGTCCTAGCCACAGACTTCACACGTGAGCCACCAGGGCACACCAATACAAATGTTATTTTAAAACATAACCAATGAAAAATATATTGATGAAATTTTGCATTTTTCATACTGATTCTTTGAATGCTGATGTATATTTTATACTTACAGCTCATCTTGATTTAGATGCTAAATTTTCCTCAAAAATAACTGATCTGTATTTAGAATTCATAAAGTTTACAACTGAAAAATTTGATTAATATAGCCAGCTTGCTCAAGAAATACTTAAATTTTTCCAATAACTGAATCAAGTATGTTTTAAATTTAAATGAATTAAAATGAAATAAACTTAAATATTCATTTTTTTTCAATTTCTCTTGACACACTTTGAGTGCTCAGTGACCTGGTGTGGCTCACATCTACCATATAGGACAGGGCAGATTTAGACTGTGACTTTGGAGAGGTTAATTACCATCTTGAAAATTAGATGTTCCATACAGATCATAATACGAATGGGCTATATATCTCTTATGTGACCTGTGGCTCTACCACTTAGTAATCTAATGTGGAGAAAAAACTCACAGAGCATCGGAGATTCCCTTTTTATATTCTTGAATAATTTCTGTACTGGTTTCTATGTCAAGGAGTTTTAGATTGAGGATATTTTAAAATCTAAATATACTAAATATAAGTGAATATGCACAGTTTTAAGCAAGATTTATAATATAAACCTTGTTCTTCAAATTCCTTTGCTTTGTTTTTGTTACATATTTAAGTGTTTGCTCCTAAATTTTTGGAAATGTATGAGGTGACTCTGCAAGAATCATTAAGGTCTAGGGACATTGCATAACCCACTGGTCACTGCTTCCCTCTGTCATTATTCATCTGCTAAGAATGGCTCTTTATGTGAGCTTGTTTTCTATTTCACCTACCTGCTCATATGAGTTAAAGTCATCTAGTGTTCTATATTATCTAGGAAGTCATAAAAGTAAGTTCAGAACTGCATGCATACTGCTTTCGTTTTAGGTAACTACACACAACAGCACACAGTTCATATGGATCATACTCTCTATATAAAAATTTTCATGTAAGTAATCTCACTTGCACATTCAACTTTAGTCAATGTTAATAATACAAATGAAAAGAAAAAAAAGAGCTTGAAATTTTGCAGCCATTAAATAGAAATGCCTATACATCAAAAACAGTCTTCTTAGACTTAGTTGAGTTCATTTTAATACATCATTCTATCTCCCATATCAGGTTTCTGCTGGGCTAATATGGCACTAATTCCACTTGGTACACAGTGTAATTCAAAGAGAAATTCAGTGGAAATGTATAATATTCTTCTTCTTTTTTAGAGATCAGATGTCTGGCAAGTCCTTTCAACTCTTTAGAACACAATCTTGAGCTCAAAATCAAGGAGAAATTTTTAAAAAATCATTGCTTGGTATGAAAAATACGTGATTAAGTGAGTTATCAGGAACCGCTGTTTCCAAGATGTTACTTGAAAGGTTCCATGATACAAAACAACTAAGTTTCAATGGAAAAGAACATGGGAAAGAAGGGAGCCCAGAGAACCATAGAGTCAGTGACAATGAGTGGTCATTTATGAGCACAAAAATGCAGGATGAAATGAAGTTGATGGAGTCACAGAGTGGTCCCATGAGCGGGGAAATAGACTATTCAGCCCATGCTTTAGCAGACATTTAGATAATGCAGTAAGTCAAGGGAGAAATAACAACAAGGCTGCCCTTTCAGGGTCAAGAAGCAACATTAATAACTGCCCTGAAGCAAGGAAAAGGCATCCCGAAGAAGGTGATAAGCATGGTGAAATTAACAACACTATTAATGATAATTATGATGCCCACAATAGTGAAAGTTTGATTTACTCTCTTTATTTTGCTTATTTGTATTTAGTGACCTACGATAGGGTTGAGACTGAAGGTGTGGGAAAAAGGTCACTGTAATTACTCTGGTCTAGACAAAGTCTTGCTTTCATTCCTCCATGACTGGCTCATCATCAGTTAGGACTTTCTCAGTCATTGGAATAGTAAGGTACAGGGAATTCATATTTAGGACTTAGGAGGAAAGGGGCAGATGGAGTTGTTGAAGTCTTCATTCAAGGTCAGGGTCTTCTTTGTGGTCCGGTCCAACTTACTAGATGTATATACTGTGATTTTGGTACCGAACAAAACCTGTGCAATATAATACCCAATATAAGTGATGATTTGCATTGAGGCGTCCCTTTTCCTGATCTTGTCCTCCCTTAGAAGGTCTTCTTAGGAGCAGTGCTTTGCAGAATAGAAATGGGTGATGAAGACTTGGAACCATTAGTGAATCTCCAATAGAACAACGCACTAGATGCACAGAGGACTAGAATGTGGGCCACTGAATCCCACATTATGCAGGCATGACTGGCATTAGAGGCCTCCAGGGCCCTGTTTCCAAGTCATTACATGTAGGGTTCTAGGACCTCCTCAAGAACTGCCCAAAGGGTGAGGCTATATCCAAAACTCTGGGTCAGTGATCTTTATTTCAACCAAGGAACTCCCCATTAACTATTTGATATATTGGCCATCTAGTAAAATTTTATCGAATAAAAGATTCTGTAGCATAAAATAAAGAAAGATGTCTGAGAACCACCATTTTAATGTATATCCCCAATTGCAAATTCTATCAACCATGCCTTTCTATTTTCTGTGTTCTGATGCTTGATATCTGGAACCTCTCTGACCCCGGAAGGACTGCACTACCGAAATTTGTCAATTATTAGAGATGGTAAATGAGTCAGCAGCCAGGATCATGTCTTTCAAATGCAAAGCAACCACAAGGATTTCTTTATTAGGTTCTTGTACTCCAGATTACTATTCCTCCTGCTCTAATCAACTTAGGGGCAGGTCCCAGGTACCAGCAGTACCCCATGTGGCCATGAACCTGCTCCAATCCTAAACTTGCTTACCCTACCTTTTTTCTTCCTTCCCACAGAAGCCACAATAAAGGCTCTTGTCCATATTTCTACCTCCTGTCTGCCTTCTGCTTTGCCGTGTGACCCTGCATGGCATGCTAAGCCTCTTGTTCTTAAGGAACTGTACTTTTTTTTTAGCTTCGTGACAGTTATTTTGGTATCTGCATGTCTTACCATACTTGATTAAAACAAATCCCACATACCCTTAAAACAAAATACAAGTCCAGACTTGTCAATCAGGCCCTTGTTTAGTAAGCAGGATCCTGATATTAGTAGGAACAGAACTCTGTTGAGGATGAGAACAGCTCACCCAGGAGTTTTGAGCTGTTATGTGACTGCATTGTTGGTGGGTCACACAGGAAGCACAACACAGCTCGTGTGGGGGCTTATTTCTAGACTCAGGACAGGTTTCCTACCTCTTCTAATCAGCATCTCTGACATCACAGCTTTTGGATTGAAGGAATCTGATGTTAGCTGGTGGTTAGGTATTAGTGAATGTAGAACGCAGACTGTTATTCCTTTCTTTTATCTTTCAGCCAGAGTCTAGAAGATGGTGTGCTCCTTTGGAGATATAGAGTCGAGTATTATGACAAAAGGAATAGAGGAGGTTAAAAGGGATGTTATTGTGGTAATTTGATTAGTAGACATATCCAAGCTAAGAAAATTTAAATACAGCACAGGAGAGTTTGGGGGCAAGGAAAATGGCAAAGGTGATTTTTTTGGTGCTTTTCTTCTTCCACTATGTTCTGATATTTCACTAGAATTAGAGTCTGTGTCATGGACAGAGGATGAAGCTCAGTAGAATGGGTACTGCATTTCTGCACCATATTGCTCTTGGATGCATAATATATTTTCTGTTGAAACAATTCAGTTGATAATAACTCAGAAATGGTAACAAACACAATTGACTTTAAGATCTAATTAGATGTAAATTCTCTAATTCGGTATATGTTTTATTAATAGACTGTGTGAATCCATTTCAATTCCAGGAGCAGAATTTAAGGAACATTGATAAAGGCCTTGTGAGTTGAACTGTCTGTCCTCTAGATCCCAAGGGTCCCAGGAATAAAGACAATATTCATAAGAGAAACTTATTTTCTAAAGATGCCTGGTAGATTCTCTCCTAGCAGGACAGCTTCACCCCTATTTGGCCACAAGCCTAAACACTAAAGTCATTGAGAACAAGAAAGGAATGAGAAGTGGAGAAAAATTGTTTCCTCTAGAGGCTCAAGTCTCCTATTGACACCATTCTCTTGCCTTATGATCCCATTTATAGATGACTGAGATAAAACTAGGAGCTAGGTATTTTATTCAGTGAATGTTCTGGGAACAGAAATTCACTGGGATAAACCAAAGGAATAAAGTTTTGTGATATTATGATTTACATAATGACAAGCATAGATTATATATACATTATATTATATACACATTATACATAAAAATACATATATGTGTATATATACATACATATACACATATATATGTATGTGCATATATATATATATATATATATATATAATTTTCATCCCTCATTCTGGCGCAGCTCCTAAAACCCATGGAATTTCCTAAGCAGTTAGAGCAATGAAAGCATGTTCTTATATAATTTGTTTTTTTGTCCTCAGTTTCTGAAATAGCTCTAGAGTCATAAACATGAAAGGAATGTCCTCTTAGCCATAAAAAGTCCCTTTCGACCATCCCTGACTTTTGGTAATGAGGTGACTTTGGCATAGTCCCCAAGGATAGGGCCTGGTTGCCAAGGGAATCAGTCATATAATTGACTGCTGGAACTTTTAGTCACACCTCCCTGACCTCTGGGGAGGTGAGAGGGACTAGAGATTGAATTCAATCACTAATGGCCAATGATATAATTGATCACACTGAAGTAATGAAGCTTCTTCTTAAAAACTCAAAAAGATGCTGTCTAGAGATCATCTAGGCTGGCGAGATTGTGGAGGGGCTGGGAGGGCGGCGCGCCCAGAGAGGACATGAAACTCCGTGGCCCTTCCCACATCCCTGCTCTGTGCACCTCTTCCATGTGGCTGTTTCTTTTATAAGAAACCAATAATCCAGCATGTAAAAATCTCTCTAATTTCAGTGAGCCTCTAACAAATCTAAGGAGGGCGTTATGGGACTCTCCGATCGATGGTTAGTTGATCAGAAGACAGGTAACGACCTGGACTTACAACTGGAGACCAGAGTGGGATGTGAGGGAGAGGCCCAGAAAAGTGAAGCCTTTACCTGTGGGATGTGGTACTGTCTCTGGGTAAATAGTAGCAGAATGGAATTAAATTGTACCTAATTCTGTCACAAAATTTCCTGATGTGGGAAAAACTGCCACATACTTATTTACCAAAGCCTGGAAGTGATTGTAGTGTACAGGAAAACCATAGAGATTTTCCCTTTATAGATCTGATCCTGCATAAGAATTGAACCCTTATTATTTGTTTCATAGTCATTTCCTTATCCTTTTCTAGGAAGTAAGATGACTCCCCAGCAAATAGTCTTGCTCTAAGTCAACCTGGGATGGACAGACCAGACTAGCCATGTTTTAGATATCGACAAAAACATGCTCTCACTCTCAAATCATCTTGTTGACTTGTCTGCCTTTCCTCAGAATGAACTTTCCTCACCATGAGATGGTGCATTTATTAGGTCTAATTTGGTTGTGACTCAAACTCAACTTACACAAACATCATGTGAAGAAGAGTATAATGTACATGGAAATAATGCAAACCACAGAGAACAAGATACTCAAATGCCACCAGAATTGTGTTCCATGTTATTTCTGCCCCTTAACTTTACTCTTTTAGAGACATTCAGACCATGGCTGGTAACATGGCCATCAACAGCCCCCAGGCTTGTGATGTGCAGATTTTCTACTGGAAGAAAGTGAGAGCCTCCTTGGTAATGAGGGCACTTTGGAAGCCCTTGATTATTCAGTTCAAACCAATCATCCAGCCTTGGTCCCACATTTTGGACAGGACAAGGGTTCACATGAAACCCCAAACCCCACATCAAGGTCACATAGTACCCTTGGAACAGGAAAGTGAGCAGGACAAGTATTTGTGAAGAAGTGTATTTGTGAGTTTGGGTTAGATCAAGGGTTCTCAGCTGGGGATAATTTAGCCCCACTCTACCCTCTGGGAGAATTTGGAAATGTCTGAGACATTTTCCATGGTCACACTGCTATGTGTGGGAAGGCACCCTGGCTTCTAGTGCCTTAGGTCAGGGATGCTGATACACATTGAAAATGTAGAGAATATCCTCCCACCCCAGAAGTATCACTATGTCAGTAGCAGTGAGGTTGAGAAATTCAAGGCTCAAGAGTAGAAAAGCAGTGGGGAGAATCTCGCATTTACTAGAAGTTTTATTTGACAGCAGAAGTTCCTAGAAATGGTAAACTAAGGAGGTGACAATTCAAGCCTGGGAACAAAGGACAAGGGTCCAGGGGCCACATCACCAGCCCTGGTTCTCATGTCTTACCTGCCTGAGCCTGGGCAGCAGCCTTCTGCATGGCCAGCCTAGTTGAAAGGCACTTAATTCTTTCAAGGGAGTAAAAACCTCACATAATTAAAGATCTTCTTTAGGTGTGTTCCTGCACTTACAGCTCTTGGGAGCCATATCAAGTGGCTGGAGTGCTGGGAGCAGAGATATCTCACCTTACACAATCTGTCTTCTAGTGCCTGCTCACACTCTCCTTCACAAGGAATTGTGAGCCTCAATGATGTGCCTCTCATTTCTGCAACTCTATAGAGGCTGCTTCTTTTAGCTTAGACTGGTTTCGCTACCCTTTACCGTTCAAGCTTAGCTCATAGGTCTCTCTCCAGGAAGCTTTCAATGAACTACACACACAAATTCCCAGGAGAGAAGACCCACATCTGTGTTCCTAAGGCACCCTGGGCTTAGCTTCACCAGAAAAAGCATGACATGACACCATTGTGACACTGTTGGTCTCACATCTCCAAAAATCAATAGTCATTTTGAGCAAAGTGGCTGTTTCCATCCTTTCTGGATCTCCAACACCTAGGACAGTGCTTACCCAGGTCAACAAGACTTTTCCTGCCTAAAGGCAAGAAACCGAATACAATCTCTAAGGGCTCCCCACTACCTCAAAATTTTGACCACTTAGAATCAATTGTAAAGCACAGAGGTCAGAAGAGATCTTCAGTCTTCTTTTGTGCAATACAAATGATTTCTCTATAAAAGAAAAACCAATGGCAAACAAGCAAGGGTAAGTCCTATCTTTGTCTTAAGTAGAAAAGCCCTCCATTCAAAATGCCAACTCCCTTTTAAGAGCCTTTCTTTTTTTGAGGATGTGTTAAGAGCTCTTGTTTCCAACCTGGCACCGATGTAGTTAAAGCTGCACCATTTGCTGTGTGAGGCTTTGATTCTGCTGACTTTATTTCAAGCAATCAAAAATATCTAATTTGCATTCACATTCACATCAGTGGCCCATATGTTAGCCCTGCTTAAAAGCTATAGGCTTGCATTCATTATGAAAGACTTGGCTCCCCTCCTTATCTTTTCACTTAAAAATTATTGAGATACTGTCGCTACAAAGGGTTATATTTAGCGAAGACACAGCATCTCCGTGTGCGTACATCTCTGCCTATGTCTGTGTGTCTGGAAGGGATCTGATATTTGCATCTTCCTCCAACATATCTGATAACTTTCAAAATGGGAAGATGAAGAGCCATCTCTTTCTCTAGCCATTTCATATGTGACAGCGCTCCCTCCTACCTAAGGCATCATTAAAATACCGCGTTGCAATATGTCGGTGCACATGATTCTAGACCACACACTGAGCCCCGATACGCAGGCCCTCTGGAGAACTGCAGTGAGAAATTCACAGTTTCTTCAGAGGGAGCCTGGCCAGGGTTTGCTCCTGGTATTCAATCACATCTCAATCAGATTTCACTCACCAGTGGGAAGGACGTATCTGTGTATTATTTTATTTATCAAAAATTTACTGAACCCCTAAAATGTGATACGCACTCTTCCAGGTAAAAGCACAGAGATTTGTCAGGAAGGGTTTCTGCAACTGGGGAGCTTACAGGGAGCAAGGACAAAGGGGGTTGAGCATTGTGACAGTTATGACTACCGGAAAATGCTAGAGTGCAAAGTGCTCTGGGAGCACTCAGAGGGGGTGAAGGGTTCTTCCCAGCAGAGTCAGAGCAGCAGGCATGAGCAGGTGGCAAGGGAGCATGTCTCAGAACTGGGCACGCTTGACTAGGGTGTTCATAAAGGACCTCACATTGTGGAGAAGTAGAGAAAGCCAAGGAACTGCAGTAGTAAGAGGTCTCTCCTCCAGGAAGCCTTCCGGAGAAGTCAGAATAGATCTTCAATCTTCTTTTGTGCAATACAAATGGCTCTCCTAATAAAGAAAAAAACAACTGACAAACAGGCTAGAGTAAGCCCTATCTGGCCTTTGTTCTTCTTGCCAGCAAA
Source organism: Solenodon paradoxus (assembly GCA_004363575.1). Lineage (NCBI taxonomy): Eukaryota > Metazoa > Chordata > Mammalia > Eulipotyphla > Solenodontidae > Solenodon > Solenodon paradoxus. The sequence continues at coordinate 21,288 of RJWH01003074.1, forward strand.
TTCTGGTCCTAAGAGCACCCCTCCCAGCGTGACCCGAGGTAAGAGACTCAATGGCTGGGGCGTGTAGAACCAACCACAATCATTTCTTTGTTCTCTGGAAGGACAAACAAGAAACTGGCAAAGTAGTTGCCTAATGGGTGGCGGTGGGGAAGTGGGTGGAGGAAAGAAGTCACAAGAAAGCGATATTCTTTTCATATGTTGGATTTTTTTCCTGCTCTGTGTAAGTATTACTATTTAAAGACAACATTGGAAGGATATTTTGAATGATGAATTCTAAATGACATTCCATTTTAAAGTGTTATCAATAGAAAAGCTAGTCAGGGAGAACTTATCATGACATCAAGTTAAGAAGATCGAATAAAGTGAAAAGATTCAGTAGTGTACGTAGAGTAAATATTTTCATTACTGGTTGCAACAACTCCCCAGCAATAGCCCTGGGCTCTGGAGATCTCCCCAGAGAGTCACTTAGCTAAGAAGCCCAGGGCTGAAGAGGTGGCTCATGGCAGGGTGTTATCCCTGCAGGGTGTAGCTCCAGGAACCAGTGAGAGGTGAAGTGAGAGGCAACCTGGCTGAAGTGTGATGATGGCGAGCATCCTACTTCCCAGGATGGATCAGAAATACTTACACGTGCAAATTACTACGAATTGCTCATTTAAATAGGAATGAGTACAGGCTGAAAGAGAGAGGAATCTGGATACACCAGCATTTCATCTATCTATCTGTCTATCTATCTATCTATCTATCTATCTATCCAGATATATATGTGTATGTATAATATATATTGCATAGTATTTTAAATCCCAAATCTTTAGAAAATATCACTAATATTTGCTGTATATGTCTCAAAGTTTTTCTATATGTAATATAAATGTACTTTATATACATATTCAATCACGCTTACCTATTTCTGATATATGTACATATCTAATAAATACACATGCATATCTATTTACACCACACACACCATGCTACAGCATATCACCCACCAATCTATTTCCTTATCAGTAAGTAAAGAACTACAAGGACATTTAATCTTGCACGAAAATCCATGGTATAGTATATTTCATAAACTATTTGACCAAATCTTTGGTGCAATACATTTGCATATTAGTAGACAGTTACTAAGAGAATTGGCTTTAGATTAGAGAGATGTGGTCAAGTCTGTCTAAAACACTATGAACAAGTCACCCTAAGGTTCAGTTTTCAATTTTTTGTCAAATGAAGATGATAATGATACCTACTCCATGAAGTTGCTGTGAAATTAAATAATGTAATAGATGTAAACATGTTAATGTGAATGAAAAGCTCAAATGGTGACTGGTGTATAGTGAACAGTCATTAAATATCAACCATAATCATTAAGAATATTCACCAAGCTTGCTATTATAGAAAACCTGATATTGCTCATCTTCATATGTTTATCTCAGCACACCAATCATTTTTTCAAAACCCTTAAAAATAATAATTTTCTACCCCTTGTGTTTTCTCATCCAGTAACTTTACAAGGCTTGAGATTTGTACATTATGTCACTCATCATCAGACTGCTATTTTGAGGTCACTTCAATCCACAGGTCAGTAGGGAAGGATGTTTCTTGTGAATTTTCTTTTCCTTTCCACATATTATCTCAAAGCTAACATCCAATCAGAATTTCTGAAATCACCTTGCTGGTCTCCTCTTTTTGTGCCCACTGTTGTAAAAAGTCCTAGTCATCCTTCATTGCCCCAGTGAATGGCTCTCTGCATCTCTATGATAAAGTACAAAGCAAAAAAGTTGTCAATTTGCCAATATCTACAGATTGCCTGAAAACCCTGATATTTACAATATAACCTTGGTAAGTTATTGCCTCTTCTGTAAGTTAAGTACCTTACTTGCCTCTTCTGTAAAACGGACACAATAGCATTCCCTCATAGGGCTTCTGTACGAAGAAAATGAGGTGAGGTATAGAAAGTGCTTGGCGAACACAGCAAACATTAAATAACTGTATAGTAAGAGTAGCAGTAGTAACACCTCCCACAGCTTCTGTCAGGGAAGCAGCCCAGGCTACTATTTGCATCCGGATGGTTACTAAGATTTCACAGGAGATTAGACATGGGGAGTGGCCTGTGTATGGACTTGGCATGGACAGTGAATTGTGTGACTTGGTTAAAATGACAATATATATGAATTACATACTCTTTCTAAAAATCTGAACTGAATCACAAAAAGAAGTTGCCAGTAATCGAAAGGCAACTTCATCTTATATCTTAAAGATGAATCAGAGCAGTCAGAAGGATATAAAGAGCAGAGAGTAAAGCAGATTCTTAAAGAAAGTCATGCAGAGAAGGGAGCTCTGGGAGGTGGGAGGGTGGGGAGAGAGAAGAGACAGACAGCGGGGAGTAACCTTGCAGCTTCTATGAAAGCTAGCCCAAGTTCCTGGCCACTTTCCAGTCTCCAGTTCCAGTCCCCAGGAGTCCTGGCTGTACTTTGGTTTCTGTCCTTTGATTTCTGTAAATGTCCTCTGTGTGACTTTATAATAAATGTCCCCATTTTTAAGCTGGCTTGAGGGACTCTCTGTTCTAGTCATCAAAAAGTTCCAAATATAAATTAAGAGCAGGAATTAATGCTCAGGCTCTAAACTATAGACTATGAATATCTTTAAGCAAAGAGTGAGATGATTTATCCATTATTTATAAAATATTTCAGATATATTAAAAAAATTTGAATGCATCTATGAACCCAAGTATTAATTTTAACAATTGTTAAATTAGTTTTGCCATGATTTTTTTTGCCTTATAATTTTTTAAAAAATGAAACATTTCAGTATAAATGAAATGTCTCCGATGTGTCTCATCAATCCTATTTCTCAATCTCCTCAAAAAAGAACCAGTATCCTGAATTTGAAATTTATCTCTCATATTCACATGTGATATGTATACATATACAAATGTGCATATAAAATATGATATAATTTGTCTATATATAATTTTGTATCATTTAACTCTATAAAGTATTATTTGAAACTTCAATATATGCTTTTGAAAATTGCCTATGAAGATATGTAAGACCTATCCCTTTATATGATAAATCACAATGTGTATATTCTGATGATAATTTGAGTTACTCCTGTATCTTTACATCTTTTGCTGTTATAGTCATTCTTCAGTGAACATTCTTACATGCTTCTCATAGAAACATATTGTAACTTTCTCTAAGTTGATTGCTTGAAGCTGGGTTATGACTACTTCCATCCATAAACATTGTATACAGCTCCATTTGTAAAAGATCTTTCATGTTCTTAACAAATATTTTATCATTTTTGTAGAAAATTTTACATTTGAAAGAAGACAGGTAGACTGCTGAAAACCACTCATACTCCTTTCCTTTCTTGCTTTCCTGTATCTTGGAAGATATAAGCCAAGAGTTCTGAGCTACCCTCCATTACCTAAGAATACTCTCCCTAACTGAGAACCAAAAGAAGTACTTTTGGTTTTTGAGATGAGAAGCCTTTGGAAGCTTTGAAATCAATTACAGACCTGAATTAAAGTTTTTAAATGTTATTCTGGATGCTGTGTTGAGAGTAAACTGAGGGCACAGAATAGAAGAGGGAGGATAATTCAAAGGTGTTAGCAACAATTCAGAGCAGAATCTGTGGTTGCATGGATCAGGGTGGTAGTAATATAGGTGGTGAGAAATAAAGTCTCAATATATTTTCAAGATAGAACAATGGAATTGGTTTATTTTCTTGTTGGGTGTGGGGTATGCATATATGAAGGGAGTCAGTGACAGATGTCTTCCTCTATGTCTTAATTAACTGGATGGTTAGAATCATCCTTTGTTTGGTTAGAGAAAACTGTTCAAAGCAATCTAGTAGGGAATTTGGGATTTCTGTTTTGGACATATTTTGTTTGAGATGTGTCCTAAACACTTAAGTAGAGAAGTCAACTAGAAAATTGCATTTGTAGATCTCAACTATAAAGAAAAGATCCACAATTGTAATTCAAATTTGAGATTTATAGACATATGATATATAAACCTACAGTCAGAGCATGAATGAACTTACAGGAATGAGCAGCTGGGCATCCTAACTTAAGAGGTTGAAGAAATCATTGAGGAACCATCAAGGAACTGAGAAAGACTGATCAATAAATTGGGAGGAAAAGCAAGAATGGTTTATGTAAGAGGGAAAAGAAAGAAACCATCTCCAGGAAGAGTGGATGATGATGTTGGAAGTTGTTGCAGGGAATAAGTTCAAGGAGAATAGAGAATGCACTACTGAAATTAGAGATGAAGTCACTAGTTATATCGACAACAGAGTTTTGATGGAATGTGTTGGCAAAAGTCTAATGACTAATTTCAGGGAACTGAGAAAAATGAGAGGTGAGAAATTGGAGAAGGTTGGTGGAGACAATTCTTTTAAGGTGTTTCATTGAAAAAGGAAACAGATAATTGTCCTAGTAGCTGAAAGGAATGTGAATTCAAGAGATCATTTATTTTGGTGTGTTAGAAATTATAGCTCATTGATATGCCAATGGAGATGGTCCAGGGAAAAGGGAGGACATGATGATAGAATATATTGCAGGGGAGACAGGGATGATTACTGGAGCAAAGAAAAAGGAATGGAATCTGGGGAACAGAGGAGTTTTTAGGAGGAAGTGTCAGCAGAAGAGGCAGCATGGGAGACAGATCATTTAGACACTGATGGAGATATTGAGTAGATGTAAGAATGCTGAAACTTCTTTTTGGATTGTTTCTAAGTTCTTTGCGTAAATAGAAAAGTAAGCAATTAGAGTGAGGGATGATCATGTGTGGGAGTTTTCAGGAATGGTCACTTATAATGGTTTCAGTAAATACCAAAATGAATTACCCGCCATTTTTTCAGTCTGATTTCTTGGGAAGGTAAAAGTGAACTAAGAAGTTGTTCTTATTATTCTGACTTGGTCTGTTGTTTAGGATACTGGAAAAGATGCAAACCATTGTCTAAGTTAAGAAAAGTTGTTTTCTGATTTTAAATTCGTTATTCCCATAGATCTATTCCTTAATCATTCATCTTTCTAGATGTTTCACTCCATCTCCAGAATTATCTCTTACTCTGCACTCAATTTTTTATTTTGAAAGGATAATTTTATTTCCCATACTTGTTGGATGGATAAAAGACCCTTCTCCTCATGAGGCAATATAGCAGTAAGCTTGAGCTTTGTGGTCAATAGACCTGAGTTCAAATAACACTGAATCATTTATTCACTGTATTAATTAAAGGAATTTACTCAAATTCTACAAGACTCCATTTCCCCATCTGTGATATAGGGATAAAACTCACCACTTAATTTATCAGTTATAATTGATAATTATGCAGGAAATGCTTTAGCACTATATCGACATGTCGGGTATCAATTACTGGTACCTGCTATTAACTTTGACATGTCTTATCATACCTTTCAAGCCATATAAGTATTCACACAGAAATACTTGTCAATTTTGATACATGCTGATTTCAGAAACCTGTCTTTGATCACATCTTTCCCTGTATTTGAAATGGCATGCCCTCTTCGCCACTTGGTAGGCAATTTGGGAGCATGCCTAGACTTAAATGCTACAACTGTGAAGTCCTGACTACCAAACCCCATCTCTCCCAGCCAGAGTTGGCTTATTCTTCCTCTGAGTTCCCATGATACTCTGTGCATATAGTTATAGTTGTGCTTATCACATGGTATACAAATGATTGGTTCACATGTCTATTTCACAAACTAGATCCTGAGATCTTTAAGAGCAGATGTTTGTGTCTGGCATGCAATATATGTCAAATGAATACCAGTTGAATGAGTAGGAGTGGGAAGCTATGTTAAACACCTTCTATCAACCACTTTACAGAACTCCTGGATAAAAATGTGTGAAATCCAAGAGTCATGCTGGTTCTTGTAAAACATATGTAAATTCAAAGTAGTATCAGAATGTACCCAGGTGGTGACTGGAAAAGAGTTTGCTAGAGAACGCACTCCAAGGTAGGTACCTATTTGTCCCCCTCACCCTTTTTTTTCTTTGGTGCTTTCAAAACAAAGTCTGACTTTCTGAGGAAAAGTTCAAAGAACAAAAGTTCTTGTTGACTGACAACAGATCAAGTTTGCACTATGTTTCATATGTAACATTCTCCCAGTAGCACAAATGAAAAGAGACAACCATAGTTGAAGTTAGCATATTTTAGGAACCAGGTATTCAAATAACCAATATTTATTGAACACTTACTTTGTGCCCAGAACTGTGACAGGAAGAAACATGGGGTGTTTCGACCATCGATCATCCTGTGAGCATGTTTAAGTGCTGCGGAGTAAAACAGACCTCAGTTCCAGGCTAGTTCTTGCACTTTCGTAACTGTATGAATTTTGACCACTGCCTTAAGTCCTCTTAGCATTGGTTCTCTCCTCTGCTGAGTGGAATGTTTCATGTTGCAAATGCAGTTTGTGTGCAAAGAACTGCAGAGAGACTGACCATAAGTGCATCTAGTGATGGGGAGGGAGGGTGGGGGAATAGAAACTATGTGCAAAGACAGGGGCAAAATAGAAACTATGTGTAACTTCTATTGACGTTTCAAAAACAAAAGTGAACTTGACATTGCTATGGAAGGTCAAAGGTAGGTCAACAGTTTGATTTAGATTCTTACAAGGTGGGGTTAGGAATTTTTTTTTATTTTAGTAAATTTACCTGATAGAGAAATTTGCTTTTGGCAGCACAAGGAAAGTGTATCTCACGGAAGTATTTGAATGGTCTCAATTCACAAGAGTCTAAGTAAAGTTGAATGAAGTTTACTAACTTGTACTAAGAAATGTAATCATCAAAGAGACTTTAATATTTCATATGATCAGTGCATCCTCTCCAGAGATGAAAAGGAAATTGTATTTTTTAGACTTATTTAGCTAAGCTAGTTTACAGCACTGTTTCCATTATACATTGTTGTATAACAAATGTCTGAAAAGTTTAGCAACTTAAAACAGCACTCCTTTTATTTCACAATCTTAGGGGGCAAGAATCTGGGCAGCACTTGGAGGAGTGATACTTTTGCTCCAAGTGGTGTTGTTGGAAGCTCTGTGCTGTGGTAATTAGCTTGCAGATGTTCTGCCTTCAGCGTCCAAGATGATTTCCCCAGGTACCCAGGGCCTTGCTGGGGATGACTGAAAGACTATTGACCAGAGAATTTCAGTGGAGTAGTCTTCCCTGCGTGGTGGTTCCAGGGTACTCTGACAGCTCACATAGTAGCTTAGGGTTCCCAAAAACCTTGCAGTCAACTTCCAGAATCTGCTGCATTCAGTAGGGCCCATAAAACTTTCAGGGTGAGAAATTAGAGAAGTAGAAAGTCATTTATGGTCATTGACTTAATCTGTTGTCTTGATCTGTTAGGCTACCACAGTATCTTTCTGAGGACAAGAAATGCCTTGTCCAATGTCAGATTACTTCTTTTGCTATGAATCTCTCTTTTTTTTGTACTGTGGTTTGATAGATTGTTGACATTTGCTTTAGAATGTGTGTATGTGTGTGTGTGTGTGTGTGTGTGTGTGTGTGTGTTTCTGGTATAAACCTGATCAGCACATTCTGTCTGTACATGTACACCTGCCAAAAGCTGCAGTTTTGTCTTGCTTTGACTTAATGACCTGTTTCTTTAAGGTGATTGCATTTACTTATAGATTTCCACATGTATTTTCAGTTCTTGAATCAATTTGTCTCTTCTCGTTGCAATCCCCTAGCATTTTTCAATGCTGAATGAAAAAGAAGGAGCGGTCATACTAACAGAGAGAAAACAAAGATACTCAGCTATATATCTGAAAAATAGTAGCAAAAACAAGTGAAAGCATATTGAAATGCAAAAGGATATGGAACACATGCCAAGATTTTCTAATAAATGAAATTAGAAAATAGTTGACAAATCTCATTATGATGTCCTCACAGAAGATGCTTACATCTTCCACTTAAGTCTTGAACAATGGATGAAATTTGAACCAGGCATATTGACCTTTAGGAAGAGGACAGAAATGAATTTAAATCTTGACTTGAGGAGTACATTTAAGCCAGGAAGTGACTATGCGATCCTTTTAAATGGTAAATAAACCTGTTCATGTCAACCCTTGGCAAAGTCTTTCAATGAGTTAAGTTCATATCCCTGAAATATACTGCTCAAAATAATACTAGGGAACTTTTCAAGAGGCTGAATCTAAGTCGCTTTGTCTTCTTTTTTTCCCCTCAATTATATGACTCTATGACATTTGAAAATCCGGTTCTTTCCCAAATCATGGTTCTCTCTCTCCTGTTCTATATCTTTAGCATAATGTTCTCATGCCCTTACCATGTAATTGAAATGGTGTCTACATTTCATCGTCCATACAGCTTGAACATTAGCCTTCAGACATATTTTCTAGCAACATCATTATCCTCACTTTTGCCATCCAAGTATTTTGTGATCAACTGTTTGCATATTTATCTTACTAAATTTTGAAATTTTGGCATAGGGGGTCAACAAACTTTTTCTGTAAAGTCAAGATAGTAAATAGTTCAGGTTTTGTGGACCATAGTCTCTTGTCACAATTATTCAAGCCTGCTTGCTATTATAGTGGAAAGGCAGCCATGACTAGTTCTTAACAAATGGGTGTGCCTATGTTTTGATGGAACTTTATTAACTTTATTAAGTGTGAGCTTCATATGTTTTGATTTGTTCAACTTCTTAAACATTTAAAAACCTTTCTTAGCCTATGGGCTACAAAATGAGTGGACTGGATTTGTCCCAGGGGTCATCATTTGCCAACCACTGTCCCAGAAGGCTGAGACCATGTCTTTTGAGTTTTGCTGCTCTATTTCCTCTCTGGTGCCTGACAAAGTATATGCCCATGAAACTTCATTTGACTAAATGATTGAAGATAGAGAAGAGAAAGGGCAGCATGAGTAAACATCTACGCTCTGCATACACAAGGTTTAGGGTCCCAGATATTCAGCCAGTGGGATTATTAGGATATGAAGAATATACAAAAAGTCTTGGAACAGCCTCTTCTAGGGTTCTGTTTTCAGGAGGGTAAATAAAATCATGAAAAAATCATGTTTATAAACAGACTAGTGTCCCCAAAGGAGTCAAAACAAGTAGATAATGCCAAATTGTGGAGCTGATCTTGGATAGTGGAATTGGGGAGCCTGAGGGAACTAGACATGAGTAGGCTCAGAGGGGTCCAATGTGAGGTTAAGCCTGGGAGGTTAATCTGTTGCATCAGCAGCTGTTGCAGACTATATTTCTTTCCTACAACTGCAGGCAGTGGTGTCCCGAGTCCTTGAGAGAACAGCTTGGGAGATGAGGCTTATGTGAGCTGACAGGAAGAGTCATTGTGTAACAGAGGAATGGGATAGGGTAGGAAAAAATGTGAGATGGCTGACATGGTGCCAGATTGACAGGAGTTTTATAAATGAGGCAGAGGGTGTTAGACATGAAATATGATCAGAGGATTGGAGCCATGAAAGTTATTTTTTATTGGGGTGAAAATAGGATTTAAGAAAGTTTTGTTGCCATTTATAACATTGGGAGAAGTAAAATAGAAATGTTGAGAGTTTCAAATTAATTCAGGTGTAATTTGATGAGGTTTGGCAAAGGGGAAAAAGAGGAAAAATGATGATTTTAAGAGAAACTTCAAAGAAACTACCATTAAGAATGCATAGCCTAAGAATGTATATCAGTGAATGGAGAGTGATAAAACTAAGATAATGCTAAGATTTATGCATAACTGACTGAAAAGTACATAGCTCCTTTCTCAAAGTATACAAGAGATAAAGAAGGGGAAGGGAGCAAATTTGGACTCAGTTTCAGGTTTTGCCAGTAGAATTTGAGATGGCCATGACAAATTCCAACAACGTTATCTGTCAGATTGAAAGTTAGAATTACACTTAAGAGAGGGATAGTAGGGTACTGATAAATATTTAGCAATGAACTTTTCAGCAACTAAGCATCCTGATTTATAATATTTGCCATTGTCTATGGTGTGAATGCTCCTGCCATGGCTGGATGTCACTGAATGCAGGGTTGGGACAAGCTGCCTCTGGGGACTGATAGGAGTGACCCCAGCATACCACTGGAAGATGGTAGGGACAGACGTTGGAAAATCAAAGAAAAAAAAGGTCTTGATGATATCTTAGAAATTTTGAGATGAATCATTTATTTGCAAAAGAGGAAACAGACTGCAAATAGGACACAGAGAAGAGATGAACTCTTGAAAGTACTAGGAGGGTTTAGAGGCAGAAAAACAAAGTATCATGAGTTTAGCCTTTGTCTACATGAGCAGATCATGTTGTTGCAAAAGCAACACCACTGAAGATCAAGACGATTCTAACTACTAAGAGAAATATGATTCCCACTGATTATTGGTAGACAGACCGAAGGATAATGTCCATAGGGTTGACCACTTTTCTATTCTAAATACTAATTTGTTCATTGTTTGTTTTCTCTAGCTACCATCACAAATTACTTTGAGAGCTAAGGCTCTGAGTTTGCATGCACATTAAATTTGACTCTTTTTTTTTCACATGGAAATAGTCCTTGGAAATATTTACCTGGGTATCCTAAGAGAAGGCTGAAAACCCACTATCTCTCAGATTCCATTGAGAGCCTTGGAATACCCAGGCTCATGATGAGATAGCATGCATTGTTTAAGGTGGTGTGGGTCATCTTATTTCTTCATCATAATTTATAAAATCTCAAATTCTAAGGAGACTGTCCTAGCAACACTGATATCATACACACTATTTCATTTCTCACAGCTTTATCAGTCCTTTAGATACGCAAGGGGTTACTGGTCTAGTCAAGCCCTCAAGTTCAAGGAAAGTTCAATAAATATTTTTCTTTCAGCAGCTCAAGCTTCAATGATGTGACATTTCTTAATCATCTCAAACCACTGCATTTATTCAGCACTGGTATTAAGGAAACATAAGCTCCTTGGTATGTTATGAGAACTTAATTTCTTGAAGGGAAGGATCCTCCTACCTATAAATTTCCTATGGATTTCTTTTAATTTGGTGAAAATGAAGAAAATCAGGTTTTTCTTTAAGGCTTTGATCCTATATTCCACCAACAGATCTCAGAGAGCAACACTGGCATTGTCTTTAGAAACATACAAGACCACTTAAAAAAATTGACTATATGAAGACCGCATGATTCGCCAGTCACGTTTTGAGGAGAACTTGATGGAAACATGTGTTTAAGGAAATGTTTGTAGTCCTGCCTGCAATGACTTGCCGAGTGCAAAGCAGGGCTTCTGCATCAACTTGTAACTCATTCTGCCTACTGTGTTGGTGCCTCAGTGGCTCAACCACCAAAGAGGCAGCTTATTGGTTAAGTCTTTTATTTACCTTTGCTTCTGTAATTCAAGTTAAAACGACTCTTTCGCTCTGGACTTAAAGGCCTTTTTATCACAAACACACACAGACGCACACCCATAACAACTTAAAAGGATAATAAAGCTCTGTTTTGAAGATTTTCTTAGTATGTCAAGGAGGAATTATTCCACATTTCATTGTGCAATTTTATCAAAAAGTCTCTTAACTGCGTAGCAGTTTTCCCTGAGTCTTTTCAGACAGCCCACAGGGCTCCCCTCTCCCTTCCACCATCTGAGGACACACGGAGAAGTCTGTGATCTAAGAGATCTCTCCACCTGGTCACACTGGAAACTGATCTTAGACTCCCAGGCTCCAGAATGGTAAGAAACACATTTTTATTGTTTAGAAGCCACTGCATCTGTGGGGTTTAGTTACAGTAGCTCGAGCGGACTGAGACAGTGCCCATCATTTTTTGTTAAGGAAAATCTCTCAAAATCCTCTTCATATAAAGCCAATGTGGGAGAAAATGAGCTAAGTATTTTCACTCTAATTTTTGTCCTAAAAATTGTTTTGTTTTATTGTACAACAAATAGTTTGCTCTTACACCAAATCGTTGATGTAACCTGTGTGGAAGCTGCAACTGCTGCTGTCCCCTTTCCTCCTCCTTAGTTCTGTCCTGCAGAATGGCTCCCACACGCCCTGTAGAGGGAGGATGGTGGAATCACTGCCGGGTCTGTGGATTCCTGTCTGAAGATCGACCAGGTGTGTCCACAGCTGGTAGAGGTAGTTCTGACGCCGTTGAAGAACCCCGTCTTCCGCCTTCTTCTGAGTGACAACCAGTTACACTAATGAACTTCCAACTCTGGGTCATTAGTGGATCACGAAATCATCTTATTAGGTCACACTAGTATTTTTAATACAATATATAGAATAGGATAAAATATCAGAATCATTATTTAAGAAGTATGAACATAGTTTTATGAAACATTTGTTTAAGTTATAATTATTATAAACTATAGTTGTTATTGTAAATTTTAAGTCAAAATGAATGAACGTTTGAAAGTCATTTCCTGAGGACACATTTTACTGGGAGTCCAAAGGTTGTTAACAATTCTGCCAAGTAGACTGGGGTAGAGGAATCCGGCCTCATCAGGTCTGGCTCTTATGTGCTGGGTACCAAAGCAAAGTTTCCCATTGGGTCCTTGGGACAGACTGTTCTCAAATATTCTCTCCCAGGTTTTCAGAGGGTGTTTCACTTAGATTTCTCTCACTGTCAGATTTTCTCTTCCATATCCTGTATCCGCTCCATTTAAACCCAGTCCTTAGTGGAATCCAATTCTAACTCCAATTTTGTTAAATGAGAAACCACCATTCCTACCTATAAAACTGGTTAAAGCTCAACCATCATTAAAATATTCAATGACATTATAATTTAATAGCCTCAGGAGTTTAATATTGCTTCTTAAAGGTTGAGTACTTAAAAAACAACCACATTTGACCACAACTAGAACTAACTCCCCATCTTGCCATTATACCCCATCCTTCCTTCCTTCCTTCTCTTTCTTTCCTTTCTTTCTTTTCTTATTTTTTTTCTTTCTTTCCTTCTTTCATTTCTTTCTCCTTCCTTCCTTTCTCTCAGGAGGAGGCGATTGGGGAGGAGGACATAAGGGGGAAGGAGGAGAAGCTGAGGAGGAGGAAGAAGAGCAGGAGGAGGAGCTTTATTGTAAAGTATGTTAATGAGCAAAGGTTACTTCAGGACAGACTGTAACACACCCTTAGTGTCTAACATATGTAGAGATTCCAATCCTTCATAGTAACACAGCTTTGATTCTTTCTTAACCACTAATACCTAAGAAGACACAGAAATCCTCCCTATTCTTAGTTTTCTCTCACAGGACCAGCGTGTCTCCAAGTATTTTAATAATGAAAAGCATTGTGCCTAATCCTCCTCTTGGGGAGAACTCCAGGTTTGCCACGCCACATTTATCACTACTGTTGCGGTTAGCACTGGTAGGTTAGAGTTCCTTACTGAGCTATTTTCTTATGCCATTATTTACAACACGAACCTCACCCAACACCCACACATTTTAATATCATGAGAACTGGAATTCCTCCAATTATTATTGGCCAGGTGGTAGGTCAAAATAGTTGCAAAGTCCTTGTGCACAAGAAAACATGTGATTGCTGGTGGGATAATTAAACATCTTCAGTTCTTGGTCCTTTCAGTCAACAAAGCATTTGAGAAAGGACTCTAATTTCTCGTATTTGTCTGAAAACCACCAGTTGACACATTGTGGTAAGACCAAAACACTCCCAGTGTCAACACTTATAGAATGGACAGTAGTAGCTTAGAAAGAAAAGACTGGAGACAAACTGGCATGCTCTGTCACAGAAACACACTGCAGCTGAATGCTGGATGGTGCGGGCAAGGTGGAAAAACTCATGGACACATGGACGCCAACAACACTGAACTGAAAACTGATTTAGAAGACTAACCTTAAGGAAGCTTTATTTTATGCTGCTTGCATTTTTCCTTGGTATGTACAGAAATTATAGTTTTTCAAATATATGTATAAATAAATCTAAAAGAGCTATTTCAGCACATACAATTAAAATTCCAGTTGGATAAGAAAACATTTGCCATTTCCAGTAATTGGTTTTATTTTTTATTGGTGGAGAAACTGACGTTCCTCTTTTGCTCAACAAAATCTTAAATTGATGAAATGTAGAATTACCTTTCGAACCAGTTTCTTCACTTATAACATGGCCAGGATTACAAAATATGATTAATCTAGGACCATAATCACAGTTTCCAATTCTTGCTCTACTCCATCTCTTTCTATATAAGAGTGCTTGTGCTAAGTTGTCAAACCCATGGAAGCAGACTCTGTCTTTTATTAGAAACCAGCAGAATACTGTCATTCAATTAGTATTTGCTTTCTGAATAAAAGAATTAATGGATGACACTGTGGAAATCTAAGCATTCAAAGTGAAGTATCTTTTGCCTTATGAGAAATGATGACGAGTAAGTACCAAACTCGATTTTAGGAAAAAGCAAATGTCTCCCTTCTTTCACAACAACACAAAGTGACCAAAAGGAAATCAAGAGGTATAGTATCTTTCATGGAGACATCATTATTTGATGCCATCTGGATAGTAAGAGTGAAGAAGCAGTTCACTCTTCATCAAATCCATCTAAATTTCATTGGGATAACAAAAAGAAAGGAATTTTTATTTATGAAGGATTATTATTCCTTTCCCCATGGGCAAGAGCATTTTTTCTTTAATGTGTGTATAAAATCTCTAAAGATGATAAGATGTACAACATCAGCTCTAGATAAATTCACACCAGTACCCAAGACACTCTCTGAGCCTTTCGGGAGGCTCCTCAGTGCTGGAAATTTGTCACTTTTGCCTAAGGCAATGTCACTGCTCAGGGGAAAGCAAAGCACAAGTGTTAGGTCAAGGGAGTTGTGTACACAGAACACCCACGGGCATAAGAGCTTTCTTCAAAGAAAAGTGTAAGGAGAACTATGAGTGAAAGTATGTAAATTGCCTTGAAAATGAGATGAGAAAGTCTTTGAGAACTATGTGAAGCCCTAGATAAACCCACAACTCCAATATCTCATTTATGTGCCAATTAATTAGAGCACCATTTTAGGAATAGAGAAACCTTGCATTGAAAACAAAATTACAGCAAATCTTGAGCCTCGTTTGTAGCTAATCATTAAGATATCTGATGGGCCAACACTGCAGAAGAAATTCTGACTTCAGATTTGAGGAAAATCCCTTTTATGGAAAAAGAAAAAACTGCAAATTTTTACTGCAAATTGACCACCAAGAGAGAAGTTGAGTATTCATCTCATGGAGAGACTTTTGGTCAAAACCCATCTTCCTACCAAAAGTTGAAAAAGTTGATCATGGACTTCACTAAATTTGAAATGACATGTCTTTGAGTTCTGGGGGTGGGAGTGGAGGATAATTTTTACTTATCTATCATACCTCCTTTTTCAAATGATTGAATTATCACTAAGTTGAGGATAAGTGATTGATAAGGAAGGTAATGAGGAGAAAGGGAAACAGTAGTTTGTTAGTCCACAATAATGAAAGGTCACAGACTCCACAACTCAGTAGCAGTATCTATCTTTGCAGCTCATGTTTCAGGTTACAAACTGCTACCCGTCCCTGGAAACGGAAGGAAGCCTGGGGCAGGGAGTTTAAGGAGAAAGAACCAAGTCCATCCACTTACAAGTGGATGAACCAAATGAAAAAGCAGTCAGAAAATGCAGTTCCACTTCTGGCTCTGTCTCCAGCTAAATACAAGACTCTAGAATACCCCTTCATCCTGAATCTAATTTCTCTTATTTAAAATAAAGATCTATGAGATTATAAGACTATATAGACCCATCATAGTGTTGTTCCTGCTCTCAATAATTCAATTTTAGTCAGTAAGAATAAATAATAAATATGAAGCTAAAGTGAAAATTAGAAAGTGGATGATTTCCTAAAAGGGGAAATAAATTTTATAAATGTGCAATGGAAAATGAAGTTCTTTCAGGGAGTAGGTCCAAATGAATTTTCAAGGCTCGAGTACCATTGAAAACAAGTAGGATTTGAACTTTTAGAAACGTAAGAGAAAACAAGGTTATATAGCAAGAGATGTTCTTTCTGAAAAGGGAAGAGGTTTCTATAGAAAAATGAAAAGAAAAAAAAGGATGAGAAGGGAAAACTAAGATTTACTAATTTCCTTCTGTATAATAGATTCTGTATTAGGAATTTAATATATGTGAAGTCAATCTGCAGAATCATAATAATTAGCTATTACTAGGCCTGTTTTAAGGCTCAGAAAATTCAATAATATAGCAGGGAGAGTAGCCACATAAATGTATGTTTGTCTAGATCAAACCTTCAAAGATAAGCAGAAAACTGAACACAGTCCCCCCAAAGTACCCAGGATGGGTTAAGAGAAGATAGGATTAGCCTGACAAGTAAAGCTTGATGTTGGTGTTGAACCAATTCAGAGACTATAAGTTGAGGTCAGTTGGAGAACGGTCATGCTGCTTTGTCACGACACTCACCATGAAAGCAACATACATTCTCAGTAGGTCCTATCATGAGGGAATAGCAGATATAGGGCAAAGGAGAAGTTCCCAAAATAGAAATAATATATTTCTACATACATGTGGTGTTTTTTTTATGTCAACAGTGTTTGACATTTTCACTTCACTTCTTCCTGATTATTATGGAGTTGTCATGAAGAGGAGTCTTTGTAACTGAACAGGACTATTGTTATAGGTAACAATGAGCTGAGCATGCTTAGGTTTTCTCTCCTGTCCCACTTTCTCTGATAACCCTCCCTTGAGTGTCCATTCCTTCACATGTGTATAAGTGCTTAGATTATATAAACATGTATATACACTAAATACAGTCCTCCCAACTGCTTCCTATTTTGCATGTGAAAAATGAAATTTAGCGAGACTAATTGCAGAGTAAGTGGTAAATTAGGTAGGAGTGATGTTAGGAGTGATGAAAGACACACAGATGATTCTTCCCTGGGAGCTTGAAAGTCAGAGGGGTATGGAATCACAGGAAAACTATTGATATATTTGATGGCTGTCATATATAAGAAAGATTAGATTTGCTTGTTTCTCTATATAAAGAAACAAGAATCAATTAATAAAGGGGTGAGAAGTTTTAATTTAATTTATGGAATAATATTATCAGTATTTTCTGCTTTTAGAGGACACACATGATAAATTGTGAAAATTCAAAAAGAAGCTCTTCATAATCTTGCAACCTAAAAGGAAATGCTCTTACTGTTTTAGCCTATTTCTTTCTACCATTTTTAATGAGAGTGTATGATTAAATAATTTAGATCATACTGAACATAAAATTTTGCATGATATTTTTACTCAACATTATATCATCTCATAAACATTTCTTCAGCTCATTAAAAGCTCTTCATAAACATAATTTAGTGACTTCATAATATTCAATTGTATGACTGCATCACAATTTGTTTAACTAATGCCCTGTTTTTGGACATTTATGTTGTACATAATTTTTGGCTATTATGAAATAATGTTTCAATGAAAATCTCTTGTGCATAAATCTTATTCTTCAGTTTTTAGAATTTGTAGACTAGATTTTAGAAGTTAAATTACTTTAAAAAGTATGATTATTTAAAAAATATTGATATATGTTTCCAATTTCCCTTCATAAAATTATAGCATTTAACATTTTCATCTTCACTTATTTTCTTGATATTCAGAACTCTACATGCTTCTGTTTTTATTTTCCTTCTTCACTAACTATTCCTTCTTAATCTATTTTGCTTGCCTTTTCTTTTCTGATTGACTCCTAAATATTGGAAGGTCAAAGGACTCTCTCTGACCTTCTCGTTTTGTCATTATAGATATATTTTCCTCATTTTTCGGTTGTTGCTTTGTTTTTAAGAGTGGAATAAAGGAAGGGAGATAAGGTAGAAGGAAGGGAGGAAAGGAGGGAGGGAGGGAGGGAGGGAGGAAGGAAGGAAGGAAGGAAGGAAGGAAGGAAGGAAGGAAGGACAGAAAGAAACATCAGTGGTTGCTCATTTTGGCTCCAGGTCTCCAGATCCTTAAGATTTACATGGTCCTCATGCCTATGTCTCAGCAGACTGTCTCAGAGTCATAGTGTATGCCTGTTTCCTTTGTTTTCAAAACTATATAAAACTATGTAATCCATCTTCCCTGAATCAAACCTAGTATATATAATTGTTCACCTAACAACTACACTTACCTAATAGATATCTCAAGCTTAATAAGTCGATACTCTTGGCTTTCTTCCCAATCCACCCCAACTTTCTTCTCCACAAGTCTTTCCCATCTCAGCAAATGGAAAGAAATTTCATCCACTCAGCTGTTCATGATGAATTTACCCTTAAATCTTCTTTCTCCTTTATCCAGCAAGTCCAGTTCATCCGCAAATCCTACAAACCCTCTCTTCAAAACCTATCAATATAATTTGCTCTGGTTCCATAAGTCCACCCTCATCCAAGTTACTATGATCTCTTACCTTCTCAGAGATCTCATTTCGTAAATGAAGTCCTGGTATTTAATCTTGATATACTTAAAATTCATCATCCACTTAGTACCATCATTTTTTCATTTATGAACTATTTCAACAAAAATTTTGAGCACCTGCTACATACTGGATTGTCTGCTAGACAGTTTTGTTCTGGGAAACAAAATATAGCATTGACCTGAAGTAATGTAAGTTACTCATTGGGGAAGACAGGCAATAAACAAGTAAAACAGACTATAAAAGAAAAGCTGGAGTGGGGACAACTAAATCACTATTTTATTTGGATGGCCAGAAGAGGTCTTTCTAATGTGAAGACATTTCCACAGAGACTGGAGGAAAGAAAGAGAATGTGCCATAAAGACACCTTAGGAAGGAATATTACAGGCAGAATATATACCGAGTGCAAAGGTAGGAATGATCAAGAGTCATGTACATTGAAAATCTTTATGTTGATAAGGGGTTGTTTGGGATAAATTTCCCAGGATAAATTCCATAATATCCCACAGAATGAGTAATACATAGGTTTTATTAATTATGGAATCATATGTATGGGAGACTGACAGGATTAAAAGAGGCATGCTACCCCTTATCCTCTCCACACCATATCAAGATGTATGGTGTTGGACAAATGGTGGGTTTGTACTCTAATAGAAGAACCCGACTCCCTATGAGAGTGACCTTCTCAAAATGGTAATAAACACTGCTTGGGATTAGGCAGGTGATATTTGAGATGCTAGGAATTTATGGAAGTTATGTGGGCATGTTGGGTTGTATGAGAATTTGTGGCCCCTCTTGCCAGGGAAAGGAAGCCATCTTCTCCATGTGGACCTGCTCTAGCACAGCCCTCCTGCCAGAACCAGTCCCAATTAGCACATTGTCCAGGTAACGCCAAGGGAGGGCCCTCCAGGGTTATCTTTGACCATTTCTGCTTATCAAAAAATATCGAAAAAGAAACAAGGAGGACAATGTTTGGTAGCAGGAAAGGGAAGGGGGAGAGCAGTAGGAGATGAGGACGAAATGGCACTAAGAGGGATAGAAGGGATTCTATGGTGCTTGTTAGCCATTGTTAAAGACTCTGCCCATATGCTGCCTTTTTACTCTTGTCACTATGGATAAGCCTGTGTTCCTTTCTTAGGCTTCTCAAAATGCCTTAAATCTCTGCCAAGTTATCAGTTTTCACTCTTGCTCTCTCTGCACTAGATCATACAAACAAGTTTATTTTCCAATTTTTCAGATCACTCCTTTAACACCAGATTCCCTGTCTCTACCCAACTCCACACCCTGAAAAGTTTTGTGAATTGAAAGTTTATCTGCTGTTTCCTGGCTTCCTGTTAAGTTTTCCCCTGTGGATAGGGTTTCTAGATTAAACAACAAAAACTACAGGACACCCAGTCTGAATTTCAGATAAGTAAGAAATACTCTTTAGGTAACAAATATCCAAATATTGCACTTACGCTAAAAAGAAGCCCATGGTTTATCTGTATTCAATTGGGTGTCCCAGAATTGATCTGGCAGCCCTACATGGCAGCCACTGAGGGGACTGGAGGGTTGGGCCATGAAGGGGGAACTGTAGTGTCCACAGCTCCATGCCTTCAGGGCCCCGTGTTACTGTTACTCAGGTCCCCAACCTGAAGCCAGAGCTCCTGTCTGGCAGCCCAGCCCTTCAACTCCCACTGTTTCTGTAGCAGCCTCCTGCTCTAGCCATCAGGACCAGGGCCGGGAAAGGTCTCCTGCTCTTGCTGACCCCTGAGTGCCTCCCATCTCATGGCTTCATGCACGCTTCCCATGCTGCTGTAAATAGCCTCCCTTAATCTCTCTACAATGACCCAGTTTTTAAGTATGCTAACTATATTCAACTGGGACACTTATCCATACGTTTCTTGTTTATTCCCCTTGACTTCAATGTTTCTTTCCAAGGGCTGGATTGGCTGACTTGTGTAGGGCACCTGACACCAGTGCTATCAAAGTACAGGCTTTGCTGATAGAACACAGCTCCTTATTCAGGTTTATTTTGGGTCAGGGGTTCTCAGAGTCAGATCCTTGGACCTTGGCGAATGTAAGAAGCATCAGCTGGGAACTTCTTAGCATTACAAATGTTCAAGTCTATGGTGGGTATATTGAATCAGAGACTGTGGAAGTGCACCCAGCAATCTGTGTTTTAACAAACGCTTTAGGTGAATCCGATGTCTGTTAAATTTGAGAACTACTGGGCTCAGCAATAGAAATATAATAGTGAACAAGAATGACTAAGTCCCCAGACTCCTGGTAATTATCAATATAGCAGACACATCTGCACACATTCTTCTTAACAAGAGACATAACTAGATATAACAAACAGCATCTGAATATACTTTACATATTTATACCTGTGAATGCATGCTCATGCGATTCATAGTCAGAACTTATCCTCTGTAAGAAATCCCTGGAAACTTCCATCAGATCCTTTCTGAACTTGCCATGAAAATAAACTGAACTTTACTGGTTTAGAAAAGCTGAATTCTCTGCCTAAATTTAGTAGCAGCTGACCTGGAGTATAGGAGATTTGACAGAAAATAAGGGATGTGTGAAGAATTGTCCATAATCCTGTTATATTTTCAAATACCCTACTTGATATTAAAAATAAAAAGGAAAAACCTGAGTAACAGGTGTAAAACTCATTTAAAATTATTCAACCCTAAAATTCCAGACTCATAAATACAGATATTTTTACATTACTTATGATGCTATGCATTTTCCAGAAATGCAGCTATCATAAACATTGAGGACACCTTATATTTTGTTTTGTTTTTGCTCAAGAGTTGTTCATCATTTCCCAAAATCATAACACGAATAGCTGCCTGAGTTACCAGTACAGCACATCTAACACATCTCTATTTGTCACATATGGCTGTCAAATTCACCTTGGTTTCCTTTCATAAATAGGGAGTCAATATCTGACTACATTATGTCATGTAACATAATGTGTCTCAAACCCACAGAAGTCACCTGGGGATGGTGTTACAACAAAGATTTTCACTCAGTAAGTCTGGGCTGTAACCTGAGATACCTCTTTTCAAACAAGTTTTCAGCTAGTATTGATTCATCTGGCACAGGGACCACACTTTGAGAGATGAGGTTCTAATGTAATTGGGCCCCACTATTTAGGTTACAATTAGCATATATCAATTAGGCCTATAGTTAAATTTAATAATCTATAGATTTTATTTCACAATTTTAAAGGGAGAAATATGAAAATTCAAGATTTAAAAAGGGGAGTGCAAAGTCTGATAGAGCTGAGAATATTGGTCTAAGATCTTCAGCAGCATCCTGTATCAACAAATGCGTAATTTTTACAATGATGTAGGTGTAGGCTTGTTGTAGGAAGGCTACACTAATCTCTGCTTGGGAATTATTCTGGAAGAGTAGGTTCAGGAATGGCCATGTCCCAATTCAGACCAAAGAAATCTTTTCGGTGGGTTTGGGAACCAGATACTTCCTCATTCTTAAGAGAGTGAATCCAGGAAACATCTTTCTCTCTTCCTCCAGACATTGCAGAGTAAGGGTTTAATATCTAAAATTGCAAGGGATGTCTCACTGCTGGTTGATAAACAGAGCTAGCCCCTACTGTAGGACAGGTAGAAACAAAGTAGTCGCAACCTCTGGATTAAGCCAACCCTGGGGCCTGCTCACTTTTGTTTGTATGTGATGTGTGAGTCATTGAATGTCTTTTTGTTTAAAGCCATTTGAAGATGGATGCTCTGTGTCAATGAGACAGCAAAGTAGAGTGTCTGTGAAACAGAAAGCAGAAGAGTTATCTGGGTTAGAGATATGAGTTGGAAAGACAGCAGCACAGAAATAATTCACAAATCCACAGGATAGAATGAACTCACTTAAGGAGATGCAATCTCTAGAGAACAGAAGAGCCTGAGGACTCAAACCCAAGGAACCACAAACTGGAGACTGAACAGATGATAGAGAAAGGTGACCACTGCTGGACTAGGGGTAACAGTAGACTTACTGTCATTGAAGAAGGAAAACTCGTGTGAATATCCTTGTCTCCTAAGCTCTTGCTAAAACACTGCAACGTTTGGTTTCATTTCTTCCCCCACTACTGTTTATAGCATCTTCCCCAGACTTAAAACTTGCCAAAGATCTCATGCAAATGGGAATTGTTTTCATGTAAAAGTCAATTAATATGCATGGACTGGATTACTTTTGTGTTTGAATTGTATCCCCCCAAAACACATTTTAGAACTCTATAAACCAGCATGAATACAAATTTCTGTTTACCTCTCACATAGGGAAATTCCCTGTACACACACATACACACACATATATAATGCATATATACATACATATACATACAGATCTGCATATGTGTATCACAAAACATAACCAACCCCTTAAATGTGGTACATATGCATAACTAACTACATATGTATATAGGGTTGTATGCAGAATATTTGCTCCTTTTCCTCTGCAACTATGAAAAGGTGATTATCCAAAATGAGTTTGTCAGCCAGGACCCAGAATGAAGGAGCCATAGGGAACCTGAGATTTCCTCTAAGAGAGTGGGGATGTGGAGGCCTGACAGACAGGGAGGATAAGAATAGTAATCTGCAATTACTTGGGAGAGGATGCAAGACAAAGCCTTAGGAAACACTGATTCATTTTTTAGGGAACATTTATGTTACTTGGACAGAAATGCCCTGTTTAACATTTGTTGGTATTAAAAAAATCACATATATCTCCAGGTAATTCATCTTTTTTTTAAAAGGAAAGGTGCAGCAGGAATGAAGGCAAGCATGCAAGCAGGAGGAAGAGAGGAGGAGGAAGCACTTTATTTATTTTTATTGAGTTGCTCACATTGGTTGTTTCCCCGAGACCTGGGTCTTGAACCCGGGACCTTGGGGTGTATGTGGGACTGCGCCCAGGTGTACTAGACCACTAGGCCACCAAGGTGCAGCAACCACTCATTCCTCGACCTGATATATTCTTTGGGAGCCCCAGTCAGTGCTCAGGGACAGAATCATGGTGTCTTTTTCCATTTAGTGTGGTGACTTCCACACTTGTTCCTCCCTAATTTTCTCCAAATACATACCTTAAAACTGCAACACTCGAATACAAAAAAATGATCTACTTTGGATCATGTTCTATTCTACCAAATAAATTTCCAATAGCCTTCTATCTACACACACACACACACACACACACACACACAGAGAGTTCCCTGAAATGATTAAGAATTCATTTTAGAATAGAGCTGGATCTTATATCAGACACTTCAATGAAATTGCTTTCCCTTGACTTTGCATTATTATTTTTCCCAAGTAGCAATTGCAAATTTGTGTTCCCTCTAGCTAAATTTGATTGGCGTTCATGTCTTATTTGTCCCATTAACTATGTTTAAAAGATACATATTAAAATTAAGACATTTCGATGTAAAAAACTCAGTCTTTTCATTTCTCATGAAAACTCAAAACACATGGTAACCCTGGGTCCAAATCCCATGTGTGATAATTAGACATTCTCTGTGTTTTTCCATAGTCCTCACCATTCCCTACTGCTTCCATGACCTACAGGTCACATGACATAGTATCATGTTTATGTCACTTAATTTTTTAGTAGAGAAATATTCTCTTTATCTAAATATCCATCAAAAATGACAAACAAGGAGCCACATGTTTAGAGAAAAATGAGCTTTGGCCTCTTCCTTTGTGGAAGTGGAAACTATTCTTGTGTGGTTTAAAGTAAACACAGTGTCATTTCACTTATTTTTTGTTTTTTAATGCAAAGCATTTTTTAAAAGGAAATATGCAGACAGGAATGAAGGTGAGCAGGTAGACAGGAAGAGAGGAGGAAGGATTTGTATTTATTTTCTTTAGTTGTGCATCTTGGTTGTTCCCCATGGCCCTGGGAAGTGAACCTGGGTCTTTGGGATGTGTACGGATTGTGCTAAGATAGAGACAGAGCACAAAAGTGCTACACCACCTCAGTATCCACTTGAATTTTTAGCCCCTATATGTGAGACACTGACTTTTAGCCCCATGTCTAGTTATTACAATGGGAACCATAAAATCACTCAAAACAAAGCATTTCATTAACTTAATGTTAAATACATTGTCCAAAACCTTTTCAAAAGGCGAGTAGAAATATGCTTAGGGAGGCATGATATCAAACAATAAATTCAAGATTATTTGTCACACAGCAAGTTGCAGATACATATGCACTTCCAGGGTCATTGCAGATTAATTTACAGTAGTCAAGATTTGGAACCAACCTAAATGCCCGCTGATAGGCAAATGGATGAAAGAAAATGTGGTTATATATATAAACACAGTGGGGTACTACTCAGCTATTTAGAAAAGATGAAATCTTGACATTTGCAACATGAAGAGACCTTGAGGGTATACTGCTAATTGAAAACAGAGAAAGAAAAATCCTATATGATTTCATTCATATGTGGAAGATAAAGAAAGAAAACAAACGAAACAAAACAAGCTCTTAGACTGTACATACAAAATGGTGGTTACCAGAGAGGGAAGAGGATGGGAAATAAGTGAAGTGGGTAAAAGGGATCAATTTTATGTTGAAAGATGAAAGCTTGTCTTTTGATGGGTCACATAATACAGTATGCATAGTCAAACAATGCTGTGCACTTGAAACCTGTATCATGTCATAAATCAATGTTACTTCAATAAAAATAAAAAGAAAAGAAAACAACAAACCCAAATCAGCCACTGTTGTTGACCTCTCACACCATTTCAGACCAGAGAGAGCTTGTTATGCTCGCCTCTGCTAGGGAGATTTTATATGAAGAATGAACATTTTATATTCCAAAAAACAAAAAATTAGTCATATTATGGCTTATAACCAAGGCCTTCTGAAAACAGGTAATCTCATCATTTGACAACCCAAATATCTCTGAGATTTGAAGTCTGAGAGTACAAGGGATACGAGTAATCATTTTTGTGCAGAAAAGAAATTCTACTAATATAAAATATTCTAGTGAAATGGGAATGGCTTTATTTTTAAAACAATAAATCTAAACCTTTTCCTGTATGTAAAATGATGTTTTCTGAATTGGAAGAAGACCTGAAACATAAAAAAAAAATAGTTGGTTAGCATATTTGTCTTTGATTTCTTTGCAATTCATAGACTTCGGTATAAAAAAGAATCAAGAAAGGAGAAAAGATAAAGCAATTGCTATGTTTCATTAGGAATTTGAGTAGCAATTCTTATGTTCAAAACTTATTCATTTGAATTAAGATTATGAAGAACACATTACTTCTTAATGGTGGAATGTGATAGCTCTCTCTCCAAAAGAATGATCTCATTCAGGAACAGGCTTTTCATTAAATATTTGTTTGTATATTGGTTTTAAATTGTTCCTTTCAATCTCCTCAAATCTCTTTTAGGAGAAGAGGAGTCAATTATATAAAAGGATACATTGTAATTTCTTTCTAAATGGAGATGGGAGGAAACTAAGATTTGAATTTCTGTGAAATGGAAGAAATTCTGCTACATATTTTCATCTCACTAATTTAACCCTTTTAACTCACTGAACAAACTTGTCAAGTAAATTTTACATGACAAAGAAACAAACAGTTAACATTCAGAGGAGTCAAGGTTCAGTTCCAAAGTCATGTGTTTTTTCAAATCCCCTGTTATCCACGTTATAGAAATAAGATCTTTAAAATGAAAATTTGTAAAGTTCTCTTCCAATATAGTGGATGTGGACATGAAAAATAATGACAGAAAGAAATGGAGGTGCATATTAATGTGCAAGAAGAGGTAATAGATTCAGTCTTTAATTAATTTTTAGTATAAGAAATTACAATTTAAAATGTTTACTCCCTAGTTTGTATTTACATCTTAAAACAGAAAGTTTCTCAAAGAACGCAGTTTGATAAAGAATTCCAGTGGGGCGAAATTACAGGCGCCTGGTAAAAACAGTTCTGAGAAAATAAGCGCAAGATGCTGAACTGCTCCAGGGCCGTCCCTTTCTCAGGAGAGTTGGCCAAGAGTGTTGGATTCACCCTGAAAACCGTCAAAGGGGCCATTTCTCTCCCTCTTTGTAAAGCAGTGGTTCTTAACATTGCCTGCACTTTGGAATCACATGGGAAACCTGAAAGTCAATTCTCAAGGCCCTATCCTGAGTGATTCTGACTGACTTGGTTTGGCATGTGGGTGGGGTATAGGGATTTGTCAAAGCTCCCCAGTTCATTCCAGTGTGCAGCCAGGCAGGGCTGAGAACTGCATTGAGAAAAGAAGAACATTCTCACTACCTATGTGGTCCTCTCTAGCCAGAAAATTCTGTGTCTCGGGGGTGTAAGGTGGCTGAAAGCAGACCACATTCAAGCATATCTCTGCTTCCCAGTACGAAAGAAAATTTGTGAGTCACCAGTGCTGATTCTCAGCCTGCCGTGGGCTTCCATCCCTCCCCTGGGCAGCCCAGGAGCTCTGTGCAATCCCTTCCCATGGGGCAGCAGAGCCTGTGTCACCCAGGGTGGTTTCTATCCGCAAGCAACACCAGGAGCTGGTTTGAGACGCAGTGTCTGGGCCCCCTCAGACTTATCCACTGAGAACCTGCCTTTCAACTACATCCCCGAAAAGCATTGCGGCAGTAGACATATTATGAATGCGTTTATTTTTTGCAATTTAATGTTAACTATAAAACCTACATGTATTAACGTGGTATGTTAGGGATAAATAGTTAAAAATTCAGACAGGAAAAAATGCAAATTAGAAGAGTACATTATGAAAGGGAGCAAAAATTGAATATAGATAATTAAATCATAAGGAACTTCTGAGTTAAATTAAGCACACATTTGAATCTAAGTTTCCTAGAACTAAGCAGGAAAAGATTCACATTCCCCATGCGGAGAAGCGTGTATTTCTCTTGGGGTTTCAGGAGGGTCACTGAGTGATCTGGTGGAAAATACCTTTAATAAACACCACACTTGAAGTCAAAGAGATTCTAAACATATCACTTTCAAAATACCTCCCGTGGTGCCAGGATCACACATCACCAATTCTTCGTTTCAGCATCTGGAAGAAGGGAGTAACACTTATAACCCTACAGGGTGCTTTGAGGACCAAATGCAGACAGAGTATAGGTCCCACCACCTTGGGGTCAGAGTAAATTCACACTTTGATTTTGAATCAGATAAAGTGACTGGATGCCCAGTCTTCGTATCTAAATCACCATTTTCTAGTTTGGGAAGATGAAGGTGTAGGTTTTCCCTATCAGATATCAAAACTTGTTTAAATCTTGAACAACTAAAAGACCATGACGTTAGTTCAACAACAGAGACATAGATTAATGGGTTAATTCCCAGTGTAGCCAAAAACAGACTGATAGGTGTGTCAGTACTTTAAATAGAAAGCAGTATGTTATTACGTAAAAGAAAGGAAAAAATGTTCTGTAACGTAAGAGACACAATGGTGTGTGGACTCCTACCTCACACTATACAAAAATGATTCTAATTTAATTTTAAAATTAAATATGATATGTGAGAAATTAGAAACGAGCTGATCTCCCTTTAATAGAAAAATGAAAATACAAAACTATCATTTAAAGAGAGAGAAATTAAAGCAAATGAATTAAATCTAGTTGTGTATCAAAAGGACAGCTTTAAAGAGTTAATAATTCTGGGTGAAACTGAAAGACACATAGATTATAATATTTATGCAAATGCTTAAAACCTCAATACTTTGTATCATTTATAGATACATATACCTTTACCAAACATCTAAAATCATGGGTAAGTAGATGCATACCACCTGTAGAAGAATCAGAAGTGTGAAAGGAGAGAAAGGGAAGTAAGAAATCAACACAGAAATCACCATAGACTGGAATCAACATAGACTTTAGCTGTATGAGTAATTTTTTTATCTCAAATAAAGATGACAAAATCTCATTGTTAAATCTAGGCATTGAATATATAATTATTATTTTGTTCTCTGCACTTTGTATTTTTGAAATGAGTCTATATATGCATACATGTATATATATATATGTGTATATATGTATATATGTATATATACGTGTGTGTTTGTGTGTGTGTGTGTGTGTGTGTGTGTGTGTGTGTGTGTGTGTGTGTATTTTAAGACATCTTCCATAGGCCTAACATTCTTACCGTAAGCCCAGAAGCTCGGAGACTCACCTCTTTCCAGGACAGGCCAGTGAAATCACCCGAAGCACATTTCCTTCCTGGAGACACTCCACAGTCACTGCCACTATACCTTCCACCTGCAACACCTGCCACATGCACGCCAACAGTGATAACCCTGAATTACCACGGAAGAAGAGTCAGGCCTCACAAGCCAACCTCCCCCTGGTCCCTGAGCATAGCTGAGCCTGTCTACACATACATGTACAGCCCTGTCCCCAACATAGGTCCACATAACCTCCAGATGTATCCTGGGAGGACCATGAATGTTCTAGTCTGCCTGCCCATCTCTTTATCTTAGTGTGGGTTCATCTCTCATTCCTCTGTTCTGTCCATCACTCCCTGCACATCCAGATGTCTCAGGGATATTCAAATTCTATGTTCCTAAGTGTCCCCTAGCTTCCATTTCCTCTCTCATAGAGGTGACATCTCCAGGAAAATGCCCAGTGAGTTATAGTTTGCTAACTGAGAAATCTAACTATTCTCCCAAACTAGAAGGGGGTGCATTCACTGATTAAGTGTGAAAGTGGTCGCTAAATATAAGACGACACTTTTTTAAGACAAAGAATGTGTAGAAGCATTGAATAAGATATGGACGCACCAACTTGGCTTCATCCAACCACAGATAGGCTCCACGGGCTCCTTCTCGGACCCTGGAAACTCTCTGGTCATTTTGTTCACCTCAGCCTTTTCTCATCTGGAAGCTAAAGTGACTTTGAAAGCTTCATTGAAGGGAGACTTGGTCCACAGACAGCTTTACTGACATGCTGAAAAAGTACCTTCTGGTGACAGTTGTGGAAGGGTCTCATCTTCTTTGACACAGCTCCCTGTTACTCAACACTGGCCCATGCAACTCTTCCTTCATTCTCATTCCCTTGAGTCAGGGAACTATGTCCATGATTATGTCCTAACCCTGGGTGCTGTCCCCAGAGATTGATGTAATTCTCAGATGAAGTGGAGTTTCCTGGGCTTCTGTCCACTGGAGCAATTGTCACTTTCCCTAACCCCTTCCTTTCTTTCTCTCCCAACATATGTTCACCATGGGATAGTTTATGAACACGTTAGCTGTCATGTGACTCCTAAACTGGTACTGAGGGCCATCCAGCCTCAGTCTAGCCTTAACCGTGAATGGAAGACCTCTTATCTCTTCTGGGCCACAGAGTTCATGAGCCCTGTGGAGCCACCTACTGAATTTCCTTTCTTAGATGATGACCACCTCTTACAGTTCAGTTGCAAAGAGAGTCAACCAACCTTAGTTCTGACTTTAGCTCCTTCCCACATTTCTGCCTCCCTTGTACAACTTCCCACAGTTAACTTCTAGGGTGTAATCCTCTCACCACTGCTTATAACACAGTAAGACTTTCCACACATAATTATAGATGTTTATGTTTCTGATCAAAGCAATTTTCTTACTCACCTATATTCTGTTTACTATATTTTAAGAGCTAAGCACATAGAAACCTGCCATTCCTTGTTACCTGTCTATCATATACCTGAATGTCAATAACATGGTTGAAAAACATCAGCACATGCAAAAACATAATATTTAATCATCAGTATAATCCCATCACCAAACATCATTTATGCATCAACATGGGTAAGTGTATCTAAAATGTAATTAGACTGTAG
Organism: Solenodon paradoxus; assembly: GCA_004363575.1. Lineage (NCBI taxonomy): Eukaryota > Metazoa > Chordata > Mammalia > Eulipotyphla > Solenodontidae > Solenodon > Solenodon paradoxus. The sequence goes on from RJWH01003074.1 coordinate 51,445, forward strand.
AAAACACCATTAAAGTGTAAGGAGACTGGAGGCTAAGTTTTACACTAACCATAATCATTACAGGTTACCTGTTAAGTTGGAGGGTGATGTACCATTTTACCAGTCAATTTACCTAGAGCCTGCTGTGTTCATCTGAAACATGTAAAAAGTGTCATTCCTTACACGATTTACAACACTTTGTGTGACATCACAGCATAGCATTATAACTAAACTTAACTGATTTTGGATATATGTGTGGCTTTGTCACCTTATAGCCATGTGACTTCAGGTGAGTCATTCTCTATCTCACTTGCTCATCTGGAAATTGGGGAAGCAATACACCTACCTTCTAGGGTCAATGTGAAGGCACTTAGTACAAGTAAAAGCACTTAGAATAGTACTGGCAAATAATGCTTAATAAATCACTGTGTATCATTGTCATCACTGAGAATTTATTTCAAAGGAAGTTACTAAAGTATTCCAATACCTAACCTCATTGTGCACTTCTAGGAATTAAGTATCTGGAATCCACGCCCTGGGGAAGGGGACTGGTGAGAGCAGAGAGGAGGCGCACTGGCCCCAAATAATGGACTGGTATTCAGAAAAGAGTTGCAACTCTGGTGAGGACCTGGCAGGTAGGGTCATGGAAGGAGGCAGAACCCAGCCCAGAGGAGGAGCTGAAGAAAGGGGTTATTGCTCATGGAAGACTGCTACCTGGAAAGGACGCACACAGGCCCCCAAATGTCATCTGACATGGCAGCTACTGGCTCTACAGGTAGCAAGATCCATTTCAAGCCTCACTGAATGGTGGCTCTGAGGTCTTGCTCTGTTTCCTGCTGTGGCTAGAAAGCTGAGCTGAGCTGAGCTGAGATGGGGGTTCATTTAGGACAAAACTCTAGGAGTGATAGAATAGCATCATAGATAAAATCACATACTCTGGTGTCAGATAGCTAGGAGTATGACTCTAAGTTCTGCCACTTTCTAACGGGTGACTTTTTAGGTTGTTGCTGAAGATTGAATGAGATAATCTATGCAAGCCTTTGGTCTTTGTATTTGTTTTATGGAAGTAATCAGAGCTAGTGGTCTAGATTATTAAGAGAGGATTAATGATGATGGAGATGATGATGATGATAATGAGATAAGATGATAAACAAGATGATGAAGATGAGATGGAGGGGACTAAAGCAAGAGTAAGACAAGTTTGTCACTGTCCCTAGTGATAGAAAAAGAGGAAATTATTTAATCAATTTTAATCATAAAATGAGCCCCCCAAAGAGGCAATTCTACTTAGATTGTAACGAGCATGTGGCGAGTTCATCCTCACCAGCCCTCTCTTCCAGACACAGGAGTCTCGCATTTCTAAATCGGTTTATGGAGCACATTTCTCCCCACAACCATTTAAACGCCCGTTTAGCTAAGATAAGATAAAAGTCCACATCAGACTCAGTACCCTCAGAAAACAGAACTTAAAACCTGAGGAACAAGGGCTTAAGTAACAGAGCTGACAGCAGAGTTACAGTCCCACACCTTTGGCAGTGTGTGCAGATCTTTGACATTTCACTGAAGCTAAATGTTCCCTTCTCTAGAACCTGACTCGTTCTTTACCATTTTTATGATGTTGCCGCTTAAAAAAAAATTGCCAATTAAGTTAAACTAAACTGTCGCACAATCAGCTTCTATAATTACCAGCAATGGTTTATGATAGGTTCAAGCAAACAGAGGGCTTGATTTTTTTTTTTTTTTTTTTTGCCAGAGTTGTAGTTTCTTTTTGTAGAAACAATTATCATGGCAGCGCTTCCCAGCAAAGGGAAAGCATAGCCCGAAGCCATTGCATATTTCATTTTCAGTCCAGCAGTTTTAGAGCTTGCTTTTCCTGGTGACTGTTCAATGGGAGGAAAAGACAACCAAAGGCTCTGGGTGAAGTGTGGTCTGTCACAAAACAGGTTACGGAGTCACCAGAAGCTGAAGAGAAAGAACTCTGGCCCATTCTGGTACCCCGGGATCGTGACGCGCACTTCCAACCGCAGGAAAGCATAGCAATATGGTTGGGATTGCATGTCACAACAAAATGAATGCACTGTGGTTCTAGCAACAGATGTCATGATGTGCACGGCTACAGATCCAAAGTCAGATGGATTGATATGTTCAGTGAACGGCAAAAGAAATGCAATACCTTGTTGGTAGATGGCACAGGAACATGTCTGGGTTTGAACCCCTGCCCTATCATCTACTGCTTGAACTGTAACTTAATCTTACCAAGTATCAGATTTCCCACGTGTAAAAAGGTTACCAGTAGTGTTCTAGCTGTTTTGAGGATTAGATTAGCTAATAATGGGATTCACTCCTTTATTCAATAAATATTTATTGAACAGTTACTACAAGCCCAGCATTGTCATAGGTGCTGGGGTTAAAAGAGTAAACAAAACAGACACCACCATGGTTCAAAGACGCTTAAAAGCAGTGCACCCTGGTGAATCACGTCATTGTTTGGCCAGTTGCCTCCAGTGGAGTATAATTATGTACAACCCAAGGATTTGGATTTGCACCCCTGGCCTCGGGGCTAACAGGGTGGGGAGAAATCAAGAGGAACAACTAGATAAAAATTTAAAACTGTTTCTTTCTCCTGTCTATTCACCTACAATCCTGACTATACCTTTCCTTAAAAAAAGAAAAGATGCCTGGAAGAATATCATCCAGCACAGTGACTGGTGCATAATATATGTGGACTCATGAATTATGTTCTATCTAAACTCAGGGAGCCGTGCTATTTCTGATGAGTCAAGGAGCCTAAGCCTCTCATGTGGAATCAAGCTGTGATTCAGCATTCCCCTTGCCTCTGGATCATGGCATGATCTAAATCTTCATTCTACACATTGATGGAACGCTGAACACTGTGGGCATGGTTCTTTTTCTGGAGAGCAATTTCAGGTAGGGGGCAGTGGTAAAGAAAAGATATGATTCAGTTAATCATAAGGAAGAGCATTTCAATCATTAAGGTAGTTAGACTTTGGTATGGCTACCCAAGAGAGTGAATTTCATGACTTCAGAATGTTCAAGCAAAAGCTGAAAAAACACTGAATGAGAATGTTACCCAGAGGATTTAAATCTCCACGAGGGAGTTAGTCCAGATTTCCTGTTTCGCAAATCTGACTGATCTTAAGAATCTCTCAAAGAGCTTGATAAAAACAGAGATTCTCTGGGCTGCCTTCCAGAGTTTTATAATATCTGGAGTATTTAATATTTAGCTCAGAAAACTGTCATGAAGATTAGGTAAGTTAATAATGAATTTATTCATCTATTTAACAAATATTTATTGAGCAGTTACTATGTGCCAGGGCCTGTCCTGGAAGCTGAGGATTTAATAATGAGTAAAACAAAGGAGTCCTTCACGTAAAGGAGACTAGAGGAAAATAGTCTGGCACATAATGAGTATGTGATAAATGTTACTATGATTTTTATAATTACATTATTTCATTATACAGACTTATGAGTCATCCCTGGTTTGTTTGTTTTTATCTTTTTTAAGAGGAAGGAGAGAAGCATTTAAAGAACAAATATGAAGAATTATCTTTATTTAGTTGTTCATTTCTGGTTGTTGTTTTTTTTTTTTCACTTTGATCCCAAATCTTGAACCTGGGTCCTTGGCATTGTATCATCCACAAAGCAGTGTCTTAGTCCCCTGAGCCACAAGGGTACACCCATCTCTAATTTTCTGATGCAGCCTTTCCTTAAATGAACTGAAGGACCAGTTCTGAGATGTCACCATTTCAGATCTCATGAATGGCTTCTTCATAAACACTCTGTAAACGTTTCTTGACTGACTGATTATTGCATACACCACCAGTACTTTCACATCTGCATTGGTGAACTGTAGAAAAGCAAAAGACAAAGGATGAAGTGGCAGCTTTCTCGAAGTGTCAAGAGCTTCTTTTAGACTGTAGATTCCATGCTTATTTCTACTCTGTCCCCATAGTCTAGTGACATAAGCTTGCACAAAAGTGGCTATCAGTAGGAGCTTACTGGGAGAATGGATAAATAAATTAGGACAGTGTTTTCTAATTGGTATGATTATAGCCTTATTCAGAATCACTTCTTAAAACATGGATTCTCATTACCCACCTGACTAAATCAAGAGGTGAAAGCTTTCAGGGACTCAATATCTTTATAACCTGCCTCCCTCGGGTGTCTCTGATGTCAGAACAGTGAGGTAGATCCACTGCTATAGGCTAACTTTCCCTGACTTGGTTAGACCCGAGACTTCCCTGGATTTCAGGTTCAGGGGACTCTCAGCAGTTTAACCGTTAGGGGCACTGGTCTAGAAAGGAATTCCCACGCTTGGTTTTCCCCGGTTCATTTCTGAAGCTTCCTTTCACATGGAGACCGGGGTGCAGTGGCTCATGCTGTATTAGACACTTGAGCTTAATTCACTTCGCTTTTCTGCACTTTGCATCTCCCCTGTGCTAAGCACCTATTTTAGAAAAATCTCCAAAGAGGCCTCCTAAATGCTCATTTTAAGGAGGGGAGGAAAGCTCCAAGAAGTGTACCTTTTTGTTTTTTTGCTTGCTGAGATCAAAACCTGCATTTTCTTCTTCTCCCACTGATTAGAATCTCAGCATTCCACTAAGACAATCTCCAAAAAAGGAAAAGCAAATGAGCAGGGCTGTTTCTGAGGATATGAAATACTTTACAATTAAATAAGGTACAGTCGGGCTCAGGGCTGATCACTCATGATGGGTAGGTTTCTGCGAGGCTGCAAATGAATTCAGCACAGGACAGCGTTCCAAATGGCTCCTACAAGCTTTCTCTTTATTATTTTTATTTGGTTATGTGCTGACTCTCATCCAGAATTGCACTTAATGCCCTAGTCTGAAGTTGTCGAAATGGCCCCCCATGGCATAGTGTGACAGTGAAAGGATATTGCCTTTGGAAGCTGCTAATGGTCCATGAAAAGGAAACAGCAGCAAACAGGAAAGCAATGCTCCAAAATAATGTCAGATAAAAATATTCACATCTTCACTTTCATGTCCATTTATTGCAAGAGAGGCGTGATCACAAGGAAGGCAAGGATTTCCAAAACAGGCAAAGGTAGGAAGAATGCAGGCACCGAGGTTAAAAATATACCCGCATTCACACATATATTTTTCTGCAGTTCATAATTAAAAGACAGAATTTACATTTGGAAGCCTAATTGAGCTTCAGATTCTACCACACAGAAGGGAAAGAGCTCTAGCGCTGTAATGGTAAGCTTGGCGGTCAGAGGTGGGCAGGGTTATCCATTTGTTTATCAAAGCAGCCTGCACTGACACATCTGATGTGCCAAACCCTGTGTGAGGAGCTGGGGAGTTAGAAGGGCTCCTTAAACTGGACACCACTTTGGCAGGGAAGAGAAATGCAACACACATCTTATGGTAGCATGACAAGTCAAAAAAAAAAATGCTGGGGGATCCCAGGAACATTCAGGGTTCAGGGAGATGTCATTAGAGTTTGAACATTGCGAAAAAGAGGTGAGGAGAGATGTTGTGTGGGAAGGAGGGAGCAATGGTAAGAGTATTCCAGGCAGAGGGAAAGCGAGGTGCAAATATACAGCGCGAATAAGGGTTGATGAGATGGGGGAACTTTGAGAAGTTCATACGGGTGGAAACAAGAAATTCTCATGGGATGAGGGACAAGATAAGTTGAAGGATGAGGGGTCAGAGGGTAGGGAGCAGGAAGGCTCAGAGAGGCCCAGTGAGATACAGGACAGGTGTGCCTGGCTCCTAGTGACCAGTGAACCCCTCAGTATTGACAGGCGCCCAGCAGACTCTCTTCTTGATAATTAGGGAGTGTGTATCTCTCAGTATCTTGAATGAGATTATGAGAAGAACTGTCAATTGACTTTTGGCCTCCAGAACTTGACCGCCATTCTATTTGCCTCCCACCTACACTCTCAAAGAGAAGACAAGACAACACGCCATCTAGATATGCTCTCTTACTAAAAGGAAGTAGGAAGTCATAAACATCTTCATCATTTAGAACTCTGTAACATGGCAATTTTATCCATCCTTGTGATCAACATACATTAAATGATTAATGTGTACCAGGTTCTACTGTGTTTTTAAATGTTTTATTTTATTAAATGTCTTCAACCACACAAAGAGGCATTATAGAGGTTGAGGGCTGGAGTCACACAAATATCACACGCCCAGGACATCACAGCTAGTCTCTCTGGCTTCTGAGACTTATAACATGTGCCTCCACTTAGCCGGAAGAGAGAAGAGGAATGAATGCCAAGAAAATATAAACATACTCTGAACATCTAAGATAAATTACTCCATGTTTATGTTAATTAATGAAATTCATTCTTTCAGATCCCTTTCCTCCTCCTGCCCGCTCTCTCCACACATGATTTACATGGTTCATACACATGCTCAAGTATGGCTATTCTGGTTGGGGTTACAAAGCCTTCTGGCATCAATTCAGAAATGTCATGGTTTCATAAAGATGAATGGATAGAGAGCTGGAAGACCAGGGTCTTAGACTTAGTTTTGCTACTAATTATTGTGTAATTTGGTCAAACCAATTGCTCTCCTTTCTGGAATGTGTCCCCATCTGTGACTTGGGGTTGGACTGTGTGTGTTCACTGAGATGCTGTCTAGTTTGACCAGTAAGGGATTTTATGACCATCAATGACTGCCTTGCATGAAAGAACAATTCCAAGCTCAGCAGTGGTACTTGGAGGTATCCTGGAAAAGGTAGTCAGGAGGAAGATGTTAATTAAGACAGAGGCTCCAACCAAGCCAATACAAACCAGTGGTCCTAATGTCTACATCTGATTTATGCCTAGCCAGACGCTAGAATTTCTGCAAACCAATTGTCATCCCTAATTCCATACCCATTGACATGGACCCCATGACCTCACTAAGGCACTGCAGGGAAATAATAGCTAACGTTTCTTCTTTTTTTAAAGGAAAGGTGCAGGCAGGAATGAAGGCAAGTAGGCAGACAGAAGAGAAGAAACATTTTAATCTAGTAGTTCATCTTGGTTGTTTCCCCTGCTCCCTGCACCAAATGAATTCATTTTTTTACTGGTGCCAGGCACTGTGTTAAATGCTTGATCACATTTCATCTACATAGCAAGATTGTGCTCATTACACAAATGAGAAGCTAACTCATGGTGTTCAGTACCTTTCCCAGGCATCACAAGTGAAAAATGGCAAAACCTGTATATGAACCCAGACAGCCTGACTTGTACAACTTGTGTTGACTCCATACAATGTTGTAAGATTTGCTTACCTCACTCACCATCATCATCAGTTACCAGGGTCCATTTAGAAGGTGGGAGCCAGTAAACTAACAGCTTATTAAACAGTTATGGTGCATTTAGTACAGGGTGGAGCACCCAGAGAGCAGTAAAAATACAAGATGTGGAACCAGAGTTCCAAAAGCAATTGGAATGAAAAGATGAAAGGATAGCACTGTGAAGTTCTTAGGATACATTGGGTTTTATTCTAAACACTACATGCATTCATTTATTAAATCCTAGCAGCAACCCTAGAAAGAGATGGAATTTCTTTTCAATTTTTTTAGATGAGGAAACTAAGAGATTGGTAAAAGGCATAGAGTCAATAAGTAGCAAAGTTGGACTTCAGACTCAGGCCAGCCAACTCCAGAGTCTCCATGTGGGGCTGCCCCCATGTCAACTGTTCAACTTAACTTGAGATATGTTTGAGCCATGTAATCAGGGACCAATGCTGACAATCTACGGGCCATACTCTTGGCACTGTGTTGTGAACCTTACTAAGTAGCACACCATGAAAAAGGAGAAAGCACAGATTCAGAGGAGGGTAAGTTGGAGGCTGCATACATAGGTAAAGTGTTCTTAGTAATGAACTCTCTTTCCTTCCAAAACTACAGCTTTTTGTCCATTTTCTTCCCTACCCCTGTTCTGCCCTTACCCCCATGCTAACCCTCTTTTTTTTCAGTTCTGCCCTTGGAAGTAACATGAGTGGGAGCCAAAAGCATAGAGAGTACTGTGCTCTGGACTCCATTGGAGATTCTGATCATATTCTGGATCTGCTCCAATGAAGGATCCTCAGAGCCTGAGAATTAGTCAGAGGAGGGGCCAGGTAGCCAACTCTGGACAAGAGTATTGCCTGGTGAAGATGCTACATCTAATCATACACCTTCTTCTGACTCTTAGCTCAATAGTCTTTCCTTAACTTTGATTAATGACAGCTTACAATCAAGAGATATCTTTTATCACACAAACAGTACAAAATTGGGGGTTAGGAAATATCTGCTTCAGTTCTTCCTTTAGGAACCCAGAAATCCTGGACTCTGGCAACTCTATGATTATCTGAATGCAGTATAAATACACCCCAGTCTCTTTCCCATCACAAGTTTCCTCTCCTGAGTTGTGCTTCCTAGAGACTATTCTTTTCTAGGCAACAATAAAATAAAATGGATTAACAGATCAATTAAATGGTATATTTAAATGAAAAAAGTATCTCTAGATGATGAAGAATTTAGAAGCCAATAATCAGGCCATTGCGGGTCCTATAACCATATCCTATTTCTTTCTGTTTATCCATTTCCATAGACAATTGACTGAAGTGAATCATGAGAAATTCTTTCCTCCCTCCCTCCCTCCTTTCCTTCCTTTCTTCCTTCTTTCCTTCCTTCCATTCTGTTTCCCTTTTCTTCTATTTTTCCTTCTCTAACTCCCTCTCTTTCCTTCTCTTCTTCCTTCCTTCCATTCTTTCTTCTTTCCTTCTATTCTTCCTTTTCTCCTTCCCTCCTTCCTTACCTTTCCTCCTTCCCTTCCTTCCCTCCCTCCCTTCCTTCCCTCCCTCCCTTCCTTCCCTCCCCCCCTTCCTTCCCTCCCCTTTCTCTCTCCCTCCCATCCTTCTGATATTCTCCTCCTTCTATTCTTCTTTTCTTTATCTCTCTCATAAATACTTACTGACTGCTGATTATGTGAAAATCAGTATAGTAACTTTTTTTTTCCCTGTAAATATATAGGTAGTGTAGGCGTTTAGAATGACAGACCATGTTTAATGAGCAAATAACCTGTCAATCATATCAGTAGCAATAATTTTGTAAGTTAAAATTTAACTCTATGACTACCCATTGTAGACAATTACAAATAATATTTTTTTTTTCCTTTTTGTCACAGACTGCAGTTGGTTTGATTCAAACTTACATGCAAGACCCAAGAATTTATTGACTGATTAGTTAACATGTTCTTATAAATATAGCAGACTTCTGTTTATGACTAAATAATTGGAATCAGTCTAACATGCACTGCCTTATATGTTAACTCTTAGTCACATGTGGCTATTGAGCCTTTAAATGTGGTTATTCTGAATTGTAGTTATAAAATACATGCCAGAATTTACAGATTTATACACCAAAAGAATGCAAAACATCTCAGTAATTTTAATGAATTACATGCTAAAATTATATAGGATATATTATGTTAAAAAATATTATTAAACTTACTATTTTTACTTTTAAAAACAGCTACTAGAAAACAACTTTAAACATGTATTTCTACAGGACAGTGCTCACTGAAACAGGACCTTTCTTAAACCCTCAAATCCTGGATTGATTTTCCAGTTCCAAAGAGATAATACCCTACACTCAAAATGAATAGATTAGCAGAAGTAATAGAGAGACAGGACTCACAAGTATTCATATATCCATATGCACACAGATCAGATGGGTGAAGCATAAAAGCCTTGATGATCTTTAATGGGCAACTACAAACTTCCCTTTCAAATTCAATGTAAACTCTACTGACCCAATATTTATGTCTGCTCAGGTCATCATAAGGAAATACCAGAGATTAAGTCACTTAAACAATAGAAATTTATATCTCGCACATGGAAGTCTGAATCTAAGTGCAGGTCAATTCCATTGATAAGGGCTCCCTTCCCAGGTTGCAGTTGGCTGCTTTCTTGCTGTATTTTTACACAGCCTTTCCTCTGTACTCACATATGGAAAGAGAGAACTCTTGCTCTTCCTCTCCTGATAAGAACATGTCCTTTTGGATTAGGGCCACATCTTTATGTTTTTCCCTAACCTTAATTACCTCCTAAAGACTCCATCTTTAATTACAATCACACAAGGTTTCAATAGATGAATGGGGATGAGGGCTACAATTTAGCCCCTAAAATTCAGTTCCGCTGTCCTTTGTGGTAAAGTGTAGGAAAAATCACTTGTAACTGTTTGTATTACGTGTTGCCTAGAAATAAAATATTTAATTTTCCAGTATAATTATACCTTGTAGCTTTCAACCTTATTTTTCATCCTCTTTTCCTCTCCATAAAATGACAAAATAATAATAACATTTAAGAGGAAAAATATTACCCAAAGAGACAACCATGTTTACTGTGCAGTGATTTCCCAACAGAAATTAATTTCAAGCAAATTTACATTCTAAATTTAAAGAAGATATAAATAATTCATGTTCTCATATCATCAACACCGTGCATTTCCTACACCAGGGTACCTGTAATTTTTTTTCAGTTTATCTGTTTAAATTTTGGTTCCATAGCTCATTATCACAATGTTTGCACTTCAGTTCCAAGGTGGTAATTTAATAGTCTTCCATAGAATTATGTTCAATTAAAAAATGTATTCAGTTTTACCATTCAAAACCTTTTTAGTTTTTCATTTAATTGCTGGAGGCTTTGTTGTTATGTACCATTGACATACCTTATTTGCTCACTGCACTCTAACAAACGCTAACCTTTTTAAGTAATTGAAATTCTTGACATCTAAGATGTGCCTGAACTTCTCCCTCTATGCAACGTGACTCATTCATGCCAGCCTTGAGGAAGAAACTGAGTCAGCAAAATGTTCTTTCTAGCAGCTTCAACATTTTGATTCCATTGTCTTCTTAATGAACTGCACATGTAGAAAAACAGCAGCTTTTTTCTTTTTATCAACTCCTCTTGCTTTTCTGAAGAAACCGTGTAGTCTAATTACATGGTCGTGCTACATTCAGCATGGATGGGCCCACCTATTACATACTCATGGACTATATCTAGATAGATTTACAAGCAAAACCCAGGGAATTCCAAGCTGTAAATCACAGACACCTGGTTTCTCTATAAATGTTTGCAAATTGTAGATGATGGTTTTTGTCAGAAAAGTTGTCTAAAAGTTGCACAAAGTGGTCTACCTACCATCTAAACAATACTTTCATCTGATAGAGGCTATGGCATGCCTTAAGGTATTAAAAAATCTCAGTGAGATTAAAAAAGGGAAGATGTAGAAACTAAGTAAAATCTCACCTTTTGCACCTAAGAAATGATGAAAATTTTAATGCTATTCAGAGTGATCATCCATGCTTCAAATAATCTTGGCAAAGCTTTATATTGATAATTTGGGCCACTCACCTGCTTGACTGGAGGCTGGCAATGCCAGTAAACCTACTCTCAGGTTCCCAAGAGAACAATGCAAGAGAAGAGATAAGATCAGTGGTCCAAGATGTTTCCTGTTATAGCAGAGAACCTGCTGATCCCTCTAAGCCCCTTGAATTTTGCCTATCCTATTGATGGGTAAAGATGAGTGAGGAAAATGGAGGTCAGATGTGTGGTAGAACAATTCTGGAAGAACAGCTAAACCTCAGGAAGGAATATGATGGCAGCTGTGGTCCCAGGACTAAGGAACAGGAGACACAGTTGTTCCTAAGTTTACTAAGTTTACAGATAACACCTGTTTGGTGAAGGCAGTGAACCCACAGTGCTGGCCTTCTTGACATCCCTACAAACCTCATTATCGATGCAGTGATGTCCTTGACTCTTGACTGCAATGGCTTGAGTAAGGATTAGTCTTTCAGGGAATGCCTGGAGAGATTGGCTGCAGGTACTAAAGAAGTCCTTTGTTTCTTGCTAAGTTACCATTTCATTTGAAAGAATCAAGAGGCCCCAATTTATGTGAATATAAAGACAGACCTCTAAAAATATGGGATGGGTGGGTGGGATGAAAGCACAGTAATAATTCCATTTTCTTAATCCAAAAAGGAAAATGACTGTAATTAGGCAGATATGTCTGCCAAGTTTCAGCCTGAAGGGACTATTTTGGCCAAGATATAAACCCCTGAGAATAGAGGCTCATAACGGACTCGTCAAATCACACTTAGCTGTGGCAGAGCAAGTAACTGCTTTGTAATGCAGTCGCTCCATGACCATGCCTTATGCTAGCGTGTTAATTAAAATAAAGAGTGCTTCCTCCTCTTCGCTGTCTAGTTCCCTCTTCTCCCATATTACCAGCTAAGACATTTAAATTAGCAACAACAACAAAAAAGACTGTAAAAAGTGGAAATGAATTATTAGTTTTATCATGCCTTACTCAGAAGATACTTCCATCAAGACAGACAGATTGTGAGGAAAAATAAAATAGATAGGACGAGCTTCAAGGAAAACCTAGGTTTTGGTATATTCATTCCTGAGCCTATTCTCTGTGAACTCAAATTCCACTAGGGATATAGGGGAATTTCATTTTTAGGGAATTTGAGTATAGTTTAATTAATTATAGCAGCAAAGCACATACTGAAACCATAATGACTTGAGAGAATGAATTCACCTCCCAATGAGCCTAACCTCCTCTCAGGGAAAATTCACGCAGAGGGAAAATAAAAATGATTATTACATGAAATCACTCAGTGCACTCAAACTGCAGCCATGCCATGGATTTCATAGCCTATTCAAGGAGACTTCCAAAGCAAAGTAGCACCTGGATTCCACTTTCAAGTCCAGTTTAGATGAAAATTCCTAACAGTAGTAACACTTAGCCTGAAAAGCAATGACATGTTGGTATCCAGGCATAACAGTGATATGAGCAGGATATTATTCAAAATATTCATTAACCAGAAACAAGCATAAACCACCTGGATGCTGGTCATGAACAGCTCTAACAGTTAAAGTGGAACATACGGGCTGGACATGCACCTCAGTTATACAGAAGGTAGAATGGGGTTGAAGGAAAGTACCCAGACTTCAACAGAGGAGGATTTATAAGCCATATGAGGCACTCCCTGATGGCTAGCATGCTGAGCAGACACTTGGGGTGTGGACCATGTAAAGCTCAAGGATCCCAGTTTAAGACCAGAAGGGAACAACTAAAATAAATAAACACATGAAAATGCTTCTTTCCCCTTTCCCCTTCCCCTTCCTTCCTTCCTTCTTTCCTGTGTTCCTTCCTTCCTTTTTTCCTTCCTTCTCCTCCTCCTTCCCTCTTTCCTTCCTTCCTTCTTTCCTGCATTCCTTCCTTCCTTCCTTCTTTCCTTCCTTCTACTCCTCCTTCCCTCCTTCCCTTCCTTTCTGTTGTCCTTCCTCCCTTAAAATGCTTGTTCCTCATCTCCCATCCTTCCACTCTTAAAACCAAGCCCATATAAGATCATCGCAAAGAGGAAGGAAAAGGGTACTTGCTCCACACCCGCTCCCCGCCACCATGCCACAGTCTCCCTGACCTGGAGATGTAGGCCTACATCTGCAAAAGGATGAGACATGCACTGGTCTCGATATGTCTTGAAGTACTCTGCAAGGTGACTGGAGGATAATCCTGTGATTTCTTTCTTGTTCCAGTCTTCCCACATCCACACAGGAACTGAAAATTGCAGAAAACAGCAAGACAGGGAAAGGAGCTGAAAGAGGCTGATGGTGGTGCTCTGACTTCTTGAAAATGTCTAGGAAAATATATGGGGAGAAATATCCGTTGAAAACTGGAGAAGTTAGGGAAATAGAACAAGGACTGGGCAGCATCCCCAGCTTCTGACAGAGGTCTGGAAGGGTGCTGTGATCACCGCAGAATAGGCAGAGAGAAGGACCAACTGTGATCCACTCATCTGATTGCTGACAAGCACTGAGTTGAAACATCATCTTTTACAGAGAGCCTTTAAAAATAATCAAAAAAAGAAAAAAGAAAAGAGGAAAGCAGGCACAAGATTAATGTTCACTTTGAAAATGGTTGACTCCAAATCAGAAATGATATTTTCTCCCAGAATTGAACATCAACAATAGAGCAAGAGGTAGATCTATGGATCAAATATAGGTCATCCTATAGGGAATAAATTGAAAAGAAGAAAAAAGGTAAGATGAAAGTGGGCAAGAAAATGAAAGATTGTAAGGAAATTAGATAATAACAATTCCACATTTTAAAGTGGGAATGATATTCTGCAAAATTATACTATTGATTAAGATCTAAATGATATAAAACAAAACAGCATCAATATATATGTGAGATTGCATTAAAGCATATTTTGCATGACTGAAACTCAGCAGCTTTTATGTAAATCTCTGATGCTATAATAATGTTTTTTGTTTACATTGTTTCATAAATTGTACAGTACTTTGTAATGATGTAGATTGCTTTTCCACATGAAGAATAGGATTTACTGAGATATTTAGAATATCTTACACTGCACTTATGCACCAGTTAAAAAAATAAGGAATGTAGGCCCGTCCTAGTGGCTCAGGTGTTAAGCCTGTGCCTGAGGCATAGTGCACATATATCCCAAGGACCTAGGTTCACAGCCCAGGATCATTGAGGGGCTCACAACTAAAATAAATGACTAAATAAATACAATGCTTCTTCCTCCTCTCTCTTCCTTCCTGCTTGTTGCCAGCCTGCTGCCTGCCTGCCTCCCTCTTAGGGAAAAAAAAAAAAAAACAGTGAAAGATGTATCAGTCAGTTCTTAACTCATACATTTCTTTGTCTCTTGTTTTCTGGGTTGGCTATAACTCAAGTGAGGACTGTGGTTTTAAACTTAGAGTACCATAAACACTAATGTGCACAATGTGTTCTTGTGAGTTTTTTCAAAGCTTTATAAATCAGTTATACATATTGGAAGTATTTGGTCTTATGGAAACATGTTGATCTATACATGCTCATCTAAAAATATGGGAAAACGTTCCTCTCCATGTAAACATGTACAAGTGCATCACTGGTACAATTTTAAGTAACTCAGTTGGACTCAAGATTGTCACACAGCTATGCTAGTGCATCTTTGAAAATTAACAGAGCACATGGGACTGTGTGAGCTCGGTCATCAGCCGGCCCACTGGCTTGGCAGGCTGTGTTCTGTGCTGTCCGTGGAGGAGGCTGGGCTTAGACATCCCTTCGGTGGCTGCAGCACAAGATGGTGATTGGAGCTCAGGCTGCTGCTCTAGGGGGTCGTGCTTGGGCGCTAAGGGTCCGTGTGGAAGCAGGGAAGGCACTCACCAGCCCTTCCTTCAGTCAGTCTCACAGTAAAAGGCTGACCTTGCTGGAGGGGAAGTCACTTTCCCCTTTGAGGTGAGGAAGAGTGTCATGTTCCTGGCCATCTCAGGGACCTGGGGAAAAGCAGCTTCCCATGGCTTGCGGGAAGGTGCTGTCTTCTGTATCTAACATTTGGAATGAGCTTTGGCTGACCATGAAGGTGGGCAGAGCCCTTGTTAATATGTCCTGATGAACGAAATAAACAGCAGCCCCACACACTCACACAACCTGGGCTGTCTTTGTGCTGCATAGTGGATTATAATTCTGGGAAAATAGGTTTGTGTACTGAATTGCATTAAGGTCTGTTCTTTAAAAGGAGAGACAAATACATGCTTAAAAAGTATGTATTGGGGAGCACGCTGGTAGAGCAGTGGTTCGGTCAACCACCTTGGAAGGTTGCTGGGCACCAGTCTCCGGTCTGCGGGCAAGACAACCAGTTTGAACAACTGAAAATGGACATATGATTTAAAAGAGCTTCTTCCCCCAACTCTTCCTGTCTTCCTACTCACCTCATGCTCAACTGCTTCTTTAAAAACTTAAAGTATATATTGGATACATAGTCCTACTAATCAAGAAGAGATCAAAAGAAAGAGAATTTGACGAGACTGTGTTGTCTCTTAGTGAGGGGAACAGAGTGTGCTCTGTGTTTCCGTGAAAATATTGCTTTCCTGATATGCACACAGCCTTCTTTTCTTCTTCAGGCCCCTACTTTCTGTCTCTTGCCCCTGATGCCGTCATCTTGTGAACAAGAGGAAAAATGCTAGACTCAGGAATGACGTCAAAGAGCCTATGGTCAGTGCTACTTTGAAGCTGCCACACCTACTCTGGTGTCCGACCTTTAGACTTCTTATGTGAAGTCAAATAAACTACTATATTGTTGAAGCATCTATGATTCGAGTTTTCATTATACGTTGCTGAATTCAATCTCTCACTAACAAAAATCCTAATGTTTATTGATGAGAAAAGGCAAGTGCTGTTTCTAAAGTTACAAACAGGTAAGTCTGAGATAAGTCTAAAAAATATTCGAAAAATCTGATTATAAGATAATGAAAATATCAAAATTCTCCAAAAAAGAGAAACAATAAGGGAATAGTAATATGGTACATTATTCTGCGTTTCCTTTAGAGTCAGGCACATGTTCTAAAACAGGCTGTAGCGATGTCAATACACTGCAATTATGCTAAAACCCAATAAACTGCCTAAAGCAGAACATTACATTCTGGATCTAAATCTCAAATAGTCACACATATCAAGTCATAGAGCAAGCATAACAAAAAGGAAATGTACGAATTAATAACTACTTCCCAAAGCAATGGGATATCAAAGCTTTTATTCCATTCTTGAATCTTATCACAAGAAAAACTAAGCATTTTTTTTTTCAATAAACCTCTGGTAAAAGCAAAAGAGAGAAGGAAAAATATCCTCCTATGTAATACTAAAAGATGAAAAAAGAGAGAACCATAGTGAGACTATTAAAATAAAATATATTAATTACAATGACAAATTGAAAAGACATTTTAAATTAACTGAAAAGAATCATAATGTTGTTTTTTCCCCAGTAGACACATGGCAGTAGACAAGAGTCAGTTGGTTTATCCATCAGATGTTTCCAAATCATTCCTTTTTGCATCTGTAGCGTCAGCCTCTAGACCAGATAAAGTCTAATTTCCAGACTCCCTAGCAACTAGGAGTGGGCATGTGATACAGTTCCAGTTAATGAGACAGAAGAACGGGTACCAGGAAAAGGTTTTGCTTTTCAGATAAAAGCAACTGACATAGCTGGCGCTTCTTTCTTCCTGACTTGGAAATAGTTGTGATACTTAGAACTGCAGTATCCATCTTGCAACCACGAGACAATAAAACAACATTCTAAAGCTAGACAGCACTATGAAAGGCGCCTACAACCTTTAGACTTTGCAAAACAAAACAGATTAGAAAAACAATAAAGAGGTGACAATGATTTAAGTTCTGGTTGCCTCTGATCTCTGACTTGCTGATATTTCAATATACATAAAATAAAATTACAGAAGGTTTAAAAGTTGCACGTTTTGTGAAAACAGGCAAGAGTATTAACACGAAGAAACGAAATCCTATGTTAATATAAGAAAACAGAAAAAATTGACACAGTCTTACACTTTGCAAGGGCAAATGTCGCCATGACGCTGCAATAACCATGCACCTCCAGGCAACAAAGAAAAGTTCATTGAAATATGGAAAGAAAAACTGAAACCATGAGAAAGATGTGCTATGGAAGTATAATAGTGACAATGATTTTTTAAAACCTCTCTCTGAAAAAAATAATAAAACCCATTCAAAATTATATATGAGGAGGAGAGTTTACAAGGTAGATATAAGGAAGATCTTTCTAAAAATGACCCAAAAGTTAAACCCTAAAGTTCAAAAACAATTTAGGCACTAAAAAAGAGATACTTTTCTTAGCACCAAACATTAAAAGTTAAATGCTAACTGAAAAATGCTCACAAAATACATGTAGAAGATTTACTGTTTTTACAGTCCCTAAAAATGTCTTGAGTCAACAGAAAACAAAGTAACTCAATAGATAAGGGTCATGCACGAGCCATGCACAGGGAAATAACAAAGAAAAGTGAGTATAAATGCATTGTGGAGCTCCCTGATGCAGCAGTTGGTTAGGCTCACTGCCTCCACTGAGAGATCAGTCCACAGACACCCCAAAGACGGGGTTCCTGTCCTGGGACCTGTGGAGCAAGAAGGATGAATAACTGAATGCAAATAAATAAAAATGTTTCTTCCTCCTCTCTTTTCCTGTCTGCCTGTGTACTTGCCTTCATTCCTGCCTGCATCTTTCCTTTGAAAAAAAGTTCTGTTAAAGAGTATTCAAATATACATTTGAAACAGTAATGAGCTACTACTTCTTTATATTGGCAAGTACTAGGAAAATTGACTATTTGTTTGTGAATACGACAGTCTATAAGTTTCATATGTAAAAGCAACTTACCTCTTTTTCTTTAGTGGAGGATTGGAGCCCCGTTAGTGCTAAGTATGGTCGTGTGACGAAGCCCTGACCTATGAGAAGGAAGAGAATGCTGCTAGAACCTCTGGGGGGTCTGTTTGAAGGGAGCATCTCATCTCTCAGTAACACAGCTTTTATTCTCTGAGAATAAAAGTACAAGAGCCAGAGATCCAGGAGCCCGTCTTGATACAAATTATGTCTACAAATAAAATCTCAACATTCAAAAGAACAGTTTTGAGATGCTCTTTTTGGCCATTATGGAAAATAAATAAATAAATAAATAAATAAAAATAAAACAGAAAAATACTCAGAGGTTGAAACATAAATAATGCAGATCAAAGAGAAAACAGCGTTAAAAGCATTTTAGAATTGATGGCAATGAGAGCAAGTCTTAGGAGAGTTTAGAACATAGTTATCTGAAGAAATGTACTAAGTCATGAATGTGTCTATTGAACTATAAAAATGAAGCCAAACAAACAAAGAATGGAGAGTAGCAAGTTGGGACTAGCAAAGGAAAAACTAGAAAATCAAACAAAACAATAGAATTAACGTAGTAATGCAATAATTATTTCTTTTCAAAGACCAATATAAAAGAAATTCTAAAATGAGCAAAAAAGACAAGGAAAAAGAGCACAAATAGGAAACAATTAGAATTGAAATATAGACTTAGACAAAAGATGGTAGCAATTGTAAGTAAATATTAGCTATAACGCTTGAAAAAAACTGAAAGATATAGAAAAAATAATATTTTTTGGAAAATGCAAATTACCGAATCTAACTGAAGAAGAAAAATATTTGAATAACACCAATAATCATGGACAAAATTGAAAATATATTCCAAAAAT
This sequence comes from Solenodon paradoxus, assembly GCA_004363575.1. NCBI lineage: Eukaryota > Metazoa > Chordata > Mammalia > Eulipotyphla > Solenodontidae > Solenodon > Solenodon paradoxus. The sequence continues at coordinate 70,507 of RJWH01003074.1, forward strand.
TGCTTAGCTCAGATGGTCTTACAGGTAGAATTATGAGACCCTGTAAGAATAGACAAGTGATATATAATTTCAAGTAACAGCAAGAGCTGGAAATTCCTCAAATGACCTAAGTAAGCTAGAAAAACCTCAATACTTAACATTGGTTTAAAAAGAGCTCCATGAAACTGAAGGTGTCACTTGCTAATATAAACACAAAATATCTAAATGAAACATTAGCAAAAATGAGTACAGAGAGCATGACCAAGAAAGAACTGAACCAGAAATGGATGAATAATTCAATGTTCTGAAATTAAGGTAATCCATGAGAATAGTAGTTAAACAAGAAAAAGGATATAATTATTTTAGAAAATGCTGAAAATATGCAGTCTTATTTTTCAAAAGGAAATAAAATACATTTATATGCAAATGGGAAAAAGGAGAACATTTTCCACACATGACAACACACTAGAGGATAAATGGCAAAAGGCTTTCATTGTCTTTGTTCATGACTACCAGCTAGTGGTAGTTGTAGGGTGGCTGTGGGGGTTAGAAGTGTGATCTATTTAACAACCTCCAAGATCTGCAGAAAGAGTTCTGAGACTAAGGCCTAGTTTCTACCATTAATGCAGGCCTGGGGAGAAATAACCATATTTCTTGAGTGCCATGAAATTTTAAAAAAGAGAGTAGGAAGTGCATTTTTATGCTATTATTTCACATTAGGTATTTTCTATAAGTTCTAGTAAATACAATGCAAAAACTTTTGGAGTGGGGGTGGGGGCAGTAAAATTTACTATTATTTGCAAAGACGCTGCTTAGCTTGAGTTAAAACAGGCCTGAGTTAAATCAAGACCTTGCTAGATGAATGTTGCCATTTTGGCACTTCTGGAGGGATGGAATGTCATTAGAAGGTTAGCACAGTGGGGCAGGCGGTGATAATGGGCAGATGGAGAGATCATCCTGTCCTTCTCCCTTAATGCTTGCCTTCCCGCTTTGAGAAGGAAACACCCCCACCACCAGTCTGGCCCCAAAACATCATCATTGCAGTTTATTTCAAAGAAGTTTGGATTTCCTTATGAGACATGAGGAATATCTAAATTAGTTGATATTTTGATCATCATCTGCAGCATAAGGAGCCTTAAAAAAAAAGATCTCCAATCGACCATCCTTTTCTACTGTATAATCACCTCCTTTAGTAGCAAAAATTAAAGGCATTTTCTGGTGAACTGAGCCCAGAAATTGTTCATACCAAAGATCCCCCAAATTATTATTAATATAATATAATACAATATAATCACATTATCTTCAAGAAAGCAAAAGTTGGATAACATCTTGATCTTCACTTTTTCTAAATAAAATCTTTTCATAGAATCTGTGCTAACATATCGAAAACTTTTATCTGAATGGAGCTCTATTTGGCAACTGTTTTAATCAACTGTCTCACAATTTGTCATACACTTTTGCCAGTTAATTTGGGTGTCTGACAATGGGAAATTTGCTTTTAAAGATTGTGATTATTATGTCAGAGCATCATCCTCTGACTCCTCAAATATCGCAAATTTGAAAGATGTATGCTCAGTCTGCCTATAGATAAACAAACAAGTAAGTAGATAAACAAACATCCTTAGTTTTCTGGAGGAAAGCAAAGAAAACCATGTGTCTACATCACAATAGCAAGGTAGTATTTTCACAATAGTTTGATAATTATTTATATAACCTATTTTCTAATGCGTTCTTATGTTGATTTTTATGCCATTCATTCTGGTTGAAGAGACAGAAGAATCTCAGAATGAAGGAAAACTAAAGGAAATATGATTTCCAGTTCATCTCAAATGCAATTTATTATGTTCAAGTGGGTGATTTAAATGTTAAAATTGGTTGAGGATGGAAGCATAAGAAACAAAATGCAGCTCTTTTACATACTAACCTCCCTATATCTGTATTTCTTCATCTTTCCAATGAGAAAAATAGCATTTTTCCACAGGATTGGGATTCAGAAGCTGATAGGTAAAGCACTTAGAGCAAGTCTTAGTCCACAAATATAAAGGGCTGTTTTTATGTGGATTATCTCATTTCATCCTCACACAGCTTTAAAATACAGCCATGAGGTTCTTCCTTTCATAATGGAAGAAAGAGTAAAGGTTAAATGATCAGCAAAGTCACACAACCTGGAGGCACTGAGATTCCAAACCAGATAGTTCTTTTCATGTCTGTGCTCCTAGGTGTGATGCTTCCTTGTCCCTTACAGAGTTCTCCAGCCGCAGTCATCACACAGGGGTTACAGGAGCAGAGTGTAGAAAAGAGGCCTCAGTAGTCAAAACATAGAAGAGGATGGTTGTGGGAATTTTCCTGAAGCCACAATCTTTTCCCTTTATAATAACAAGCAACCTTCCCAGACATGCACTGCTTAGGCAGAATTTATGGAACAAAATCTTTGTGGGAGAACCTGGGCTGCATGTCAAGGTTAATACAAAGAGAGAAAAAGAGATGGAATGTGCCCAGGGGGAGCGTAATCTCATGGAAGAGAGAGAGATGCCAAAACAGACTGCTCGGATCACTGTAGTACCATGGAATAAACGCTGTAGAAAAATATGGATGATGAGCAATTATTACGTGGATGAGGAAGGAAGGGAAGACTTATAACAGAAGTGGCATTTGCCCTGGATTTGAACAAGGAGACTTGGAGGCATGAAAATGCATAGACCGTGGTAATGACGATGCTGAGGTAGCAAGTGAATGGGTTGGAAAATTAGGCTAAACAGGTAGGTAAGGACCAGGATGTGAAGGGTTATAAATACCATGAATCAGAAGTCAGAACTTTCATATATAATGAAGAGGCATCCAAGGTGGTATTGCTTTTTTCAGACAGGAAAATAAGTTGGAAAAGAGCTATGTGTTTGAAACAAAGATAAAACAAACAAAAATTCATGACTGCAGTGAGACCTGAGCAGAAGAGACTGAAGGCAAGAAGAAAGGACTAAGAATGATTCTCACCCAGCAGTGGAGGTGACAGAAACCTCTATTCTCTCGCTTCAAGAATTTCTCCTGTGGACCCTGCTGAGGAGAAGATAACAGCCGCCTCTATGAGGGCCTAGGAGCTGACTGGCCTCCCTCCCTGAGGGCTTGTGTGGACTCTGGAGGGAGCGGCCAGCCCCCAACAAGCTTCTTTGAAGACCCCCTTCTATATGCAGCACTATGTGAGGAAGCAAAGGTCAGAGCTGAAGCACTGAGGTCCTGTGCAACCTCAAACACATTTCATCCTGTTCTTAAATTTCTTACATTAAGCTCTGCAAATTTCTTTACTTACCCTCAGAAGTCTTGTCTTGAAGTTTATAATTTTACAATTGTCCTTTAAACAGCTAACTAGCTTCCCATTTCTTATAGTTGGATGCTCAAAAGCAAAGCGAGTCCCTCTAGAGTAAGGTGACAAAGATAATGCTCTGTATACAGCTGGTGGGCAACTAAGGGCTTTTATGCAAGACAGCAACAATATTTACAGTTATAAGCTACCTTACCGATACATGTATGTTCCTGTTATTTTCTAGTACCTTAAGTTGGCAAGACAATGCAGCTTCTGGAACCGGAGTCAGGCAGTTAGGCAAAAGAGAAAGTAATAAATATCCCATTAATTATGCATCACTTTGTTCTCCTGGAGAAAGAAAAAAGTCATATAACTGAGTTGGCATGTGTGTTCTATGAAAATTTCAAATATTTATGAAGGGAAAACAAAAGGCTTGTATTATAAAGATGATGGGCGGACATATATTCTCAATGTAATATCAATATAGCTCTAACAGTGAAGGTCAATAGTTTTGGGAGTATGTGGTTAGGAGCTAAGCCTACACTTGAACTGAAGAACTTGGGGAAGCGTGAATGAATTGGAAGGAAGGGGATTCATATCAAGAAGAGTAGGAGGAAAAATGGGTTTTGCCCTCTACCCTCTCCTTAGGTCCATCGCTACTCTTCTTCAGAGAAATACTTGCCTCACTTTCTTCCTTAGGTTCCTTGAAGAAGTAAAGAACAGTGGTGCTCTGTGCCGCAGCTGGACTTTCTGCCGTGATAGCTACCCCTGCAGAGATGTCACTTGGCATGACAGGAAGTAACAGCCACCGTTCTGCGAGAATGAACTCATTCTTCCCTCAGCCCTTATTTCAGCATCGCCATTGCCTGGGGTCTTCTAGCTACTTCCCTGAGTCTCTCACGTCTCACTATATCCCAGTTCTACTGCAAGGAAGATGGATTCCTGATTGCAAAAGATAACCAGATCGCCTGTATGTTGACTACATGGTTGCCTGCCCTGCAATTTATTTTAACACTTTGCCACATCATAGATCAGAGAGAAAGCTCATCCAACAGTACTCATACATGCTGAAATTATTCATGAATTTTCTCATGAATTCTTAAGACATGGGAAAAAAAAGAAATAGGTTGTGAGTGCAAATTACGTACATGTCATACTGATTTTGTGTTGTTTTCCTGCGTTTTATTGTTTCCACTCTGTTCTGTGGTCTACAACCATAACTTGACCCTTTACCAGACTCTCTTGTTGTAAGCACTGCCTTTGGCCCCAATACCAGGAGACAGAGTTGATCACCACCAAGCTTTCCCTCATTAGAAAAACAACTGGGCACAACTCTTTATGTTGTTTGAAAAGACACTCCTTTGTGAAAGAGAGCCCAAATAATCATTGGTTAAGAGTCGTATTAGAAAACACTGAAGTAGAAAGTCAAGTGTTTTGTTCTTTTAGAGTCAGCTCAATGCCTCACTATTCAAAGAGTAGTACCAAATGTCAAGATATCCCTGAAGCATGTCATCTGCCTGCTGCATGACTTTTAGAATGTTTCCATTGGTCTGACTTGCACCCATCATTTCCTCTGAGAAAGATTATGAAACTGATTTCAAATGTTAAAGTGAAATGTTTCCTTATACGTGACGGTCTGTTCCTCCTCCATCCCTGGCCCTTCTTTCCTTCTTTTCTTCATCCTTTCTTTTGTCATTCTTTCTCTTATTCTTTATTCATGTGCTGTTTTATTAACCTTTAATAAATAAAAAGCTACCGAATTAGAAATATAATGTGTGTCTAACTTCATTCTGGATTTGAAAACAGCAATACCCAGTTCTCTAAAAATGCTACTTTTGCTGTTATTATAGATATACCATCTTTATCACCTTTGTGGGAAAGACACTGCTAAAGTCATCATATGGTATTAAAATATAGTAAGGATAACTTTTAAAAAAGTAAATACGTTTAACATTTTAACTTAGAAAAATTTTGTGAAAAGTGAATTTTTTTTCCCAAGGCACTTGGGAAACATGAAAAATGAATGAAAGCGAGAATGATTTTCAGGTCTTCATCAGCTTGGGGACAGAAGTTGGCAGTTGATACACTGTTCTGCTTACATTGACTCAATTAGGTCTGCAAAGTCTTTATTGTAATAATAAAAGTAGGGTAATTAAATACATACCACAGGAAAACAAAAGTATTACAGGGAAAGCCAAAAATATTTGGATAGAGTTTCTGGGAGCAAGTCTGAGAGAAAAAGATGTGGAGAAAAGTGAGAGGGTATGACAGCTACACACCATATTTTATACACTATGAAGACTTCAAATACGAATACATGTTATATAGCTAACCATATTCTAAGAATGACACGAATGGTAGATGAATGTAGAAAGGGAAAGAAGTGGCAAGCCCTTTAAGGGGAGCTAGAATGTGAAATCTGGAATGCAGAGATGGCAGGTACCACTTGGGATGGAGAGACAAGCCGGTTCACACAGTCAGAACAGAGTCAGAGGATGTGTTCACTGACTCCACCCTCACCCATTTCTCAGGGGAGCCTTGAACACAGTCTCGAATACTCCCACACTGGTTCTAGGGTGGGTCCTCTGGCGAGCCCATGCGCTGGTCAGCCCTATTTTTTTCAACTCCGGCTGCTGTGGTGTCTGCTGTGAGTCAGACATAAAGATCCTGCAGAGTGCTGCCCCCAAGTCTCCCACAGCTCATCACCACGTCCACAACAGCACCCTGGCTAGCCCACACGTGGACAGTGCCTTTCATCTCCATGTGTCACACTAACAGATGGCCTGCAGACAGGGTTGACTTCTGCTCACAGCATCTTAAAGACCTTGGTTCCATTGTTGATTTGTTCTTTGTTACACTACTCCTCCTGAGATTTAGGCAGAAGTCATGTGGCTTGGACACCAGGGTAATCTGCATGATGGACACCACACTGCAGCCAGCATCACCTGTCTCCTTGGATAACCACCTCAAATGGACCCCATCCGGGTCTCCTTCCTTGGTGGCAAACCCTTCCCTGGACGGCTTCTGCACAGGCCTCCCGGTAAGTCTGAAGTCATGACTACTGATGTTCACTTCTGTTTGCCAGCACTGGATTTCACATGAGCCTTCTTATTTAATTAATAGTCTTTGGGGATGAAAACGATTGCCACTGTGTACATGAGGAAAACTGAGGTTCATAAAGCTAAATGTTTCACACAGCATTGATCAGACAGTATATGAGAGTTAAAATTTATACTCAGGTCTTTATACTGAAAGAACAAAGTAGTTGAATAACTAGACAGAATGCCGTCCCAAGACAGCAGAACTCGGGGCTTCTGTGCATGCCAACAGGGTGCGTCACTGCCCCTGCCTAAATTTAAAGCCTCTCCTTCCCTTTAAACTGATATCTGAGGATAAAATAATTTATTCTGTCTCAGAGTTTGTGGCATCATCAGCAACTTTTGATTCCTACAGACCAGTCTCAACTACATTAAAGGGGAAAGGTGCAAAGACTTGAGGTTAACAGAACCTTTGTAGGAAGCAAAGAGAAGTGACATTTGGCAACTCTGGAAAGTCCCAAAGAGCTGCATCTGAACAATGCACGCATACCTGCAATATGTATTTTTCATAAATTAACAGTGTACAATCATGTCAAAAATGTTATTTTTTAATATTTCAGTTTTACAAGACAATTAGCTACAAAGAACATGGCCAGAGGAAATTAGGTGTCATTGTTTGATGCTGCCTTATGGAGTGGAAACATTGTAAATTTTAATTCAATGACCCAAATGATTCTAAGTAAGACAGCAGAGAACATTCCACCTGATGTTTGGAAGCAACTAGACAAGTGTAGGAGTGTATTTGAGTTTGTATGAAACTGAAAATGACAATCAAATCATGTGCAAATGGTTGTCTTATCTGCACAGGGAAAAACAGCTGGCTCTGCAGAGTCTACGCAGGGGCTGGACATGGGAAAATACTAAAACAAATCTATTGTGTCCCCTCCCCTGAAGTCTCATCACTACCCAGTCCCCATCCCATGATGTTCTCCCTCATGAGGGTTCTACTGATAGACGTGCCCAAAGCCCCCAAACTAAAAATCCCTGAAGGAACCAATCTTAACATGTGAAATTCCAGGCACTGTTAGAGGAAACATGGGAGCCATATTATCTCCTCAATAACAGTTCCTTTCTTGGATTTCATCACAGCAAATACTCTATGACTATGTTGACAGGATACAATTACATTGACTTAATTTTATCCTAATTAGCTTTATTTATATCATTTTTCTTTACACATTTTGAATCTATACAAATTTAGAATGATCGCATCTCCGAATGGAGTGATTCCCTTTTAAATAAAAGGGCATATTTTATTTATAGTGCTGGAATGTATCTTTTTTTATTTTTTACCTCCATTTTTCAGTACCATTGATTTGGAAATTGCAATGTTGTTTTTTAAATTTACTCAAATAATCCTTATGATTTAATTAGAGTACAATAGTACCATGAACGCACAAACTCTGGATGTGTTCTGCCACATCTCCTTGTCTAACTCTGACTAAAGAGTAATTCCCAAATCTTCTACAGATCTGGCACAGAACCCATTATGTCTCTATGTTCTTTATGTTGTTTTTTCTCGTGCTTTCATTTTTCTCTGTGCTATAATGTGGATATTTTCTACTGACCTAGCTTCTTCCAGCTCACTAATCTTTTCTTTTATCTCCTCTTTGATTGAAGTGATCAATGTATATGATAATTTAATTTAATGTATTGTTAAATTGTAAAATTCCCACATGAATATATATATGTATATGTATATGACATTTTTCATATTGTCATCTATGTATTGAACTTTTAAATTAGGTATTTAAAAGTCTATGCCTAATAATGCCAGCATTTGGAGCACCTGTAGACTTGTTTCCATCTTGATTTTCATTATTTCGTATTTCCTAATTTGCTTGATAGTTTTATTTTTAATGCTAAACATTCTGGAGGTAATTTACTTCTGGATGGCAGTCAGACAGTACAGTGTGTTTTCATCTAATGTGGAATTTAGCAGATCTAAATCTAAACTTCATTATTGCAAAAGCCAGTTAAATTCTGCTAACCATAGTTATTGGGTAGTGTCCTTCAGGTGTTTACAGGGACTCCAAATGATGGCTCTGGGTGTTTACCAGGACCCTTCACTCACAGAGGGCCTTTAATTCCATTTTTTTCTTCTTTTTTGCCTTTCCAAAGTTCTGCCCATTTTCTTAACTTTTCAGTCTCAGAGTACAAAAAATTGGCAAATCTGTACCAAATGTTGGGTTCACCACAATGCATTTCTTTTCTCTCTGGAGTCCTGTCTGTCTTCTGGCTAAGTTGATAGCAACCTGATATTTCATATGTACCCTGATACTCACACATGCACATATCAGTACCTATGCATGTATGTATACATCTGCATATAATTTCTACACTTTCTAGGTGTTCTAATTGAGAGGGTTTATCTCATAAATTAACCCATCACACAGAGATGGAATTATTCTTTTTCATGTATCAGTCTTTGAAGAGATCTTGGCATTAGTACACTGGATTCAGACGCTTACCTATATCAAAAAATTAAATATGCCTCTATTAAACTTTGTAACTCTGGGCATATCTTTTAATCACTATGTATTTTAACTGTAAACTGAGAGCTTCAACTCCATAATCTCTCATTTTTGCTCCAGTTATGAATACTATCAATCTACTCTACTCACAGGACTATTTTTAAAAAAGAAGTACTATTGGCATTCATTAGTCTTTGCTTAGTAAAACTAGAAGCAATTTTTCCAACCTTACATTTTAAACCCTCACTGGAATTTTTTAGAATTTCCTTTGAAAAAGAACTTCCTTTGCTATTTCTCCAGTTGAACAGTAGATAATAAGGAAAATGTGAGAACACTGCTATGCCACATAGCCATTCCTAGGGTAAACCTTTCTTGGTCATGATGTATCTTTTTTTGCATATTTTATTTGATTGGACAATTACTTATAGGGTTGTTGGCATCTATGTTCACGTGAGGGTATCTTATATTCTTATTCTTCCTTCTCCTACTATCTTAGTCTGTTTTTGTATCAGGGTTCTGTGACAGACACACAGACTCAATTGGGGAGTTTTTCCTCTTTTTAAAAAGCTTTCTGAAACAATTGGATGCTTTCTTTTCCTTGGCGCACTTATTAAACTAGGTTTGGTGTTTTGGGGAAGTTCGTTTTTGTATGCTTCATGAGTCAAATTCTTTGAGGCTATTAGGAGCTTTAAAAATAATTGTCAAGCTAATTCTGTTAATACATTCATTTCAACTCAATGTTAATATTGATTGTCATAAAAGTTTCCAAGGTATTCTCTTCTGATAGCTTTAATTTATATTTGTAGTCGTGTCCCTGCTACACTTCTGACTTCATTCATTTCTCTCTTTTTCTTGAGCAATATAAACAGAATATTTTAATTTCTCTAGCAGGGTATTGCTTTTGCTGATTTGCTCTTTTGCATGTATTTTCTATGTTACCTTTCCTCCCTTTTGCAATTTCAATTTCCTTGGATTTATATTTTTCTTTCTTTATACATTTTACTGAAAAAGCACTATATGCAACATTATGGAAGTGTCCAGCGTGCAACATCTTAAATAAAAAACCTGCCGCTAAAAGTCGGAAGTCCATTCTTCACCATTAAATCGATCCTAGAACTGTCTTTCCCATGTCCCTTACCACTTCCCTTCTGGTAACCACTGCTTTGATTGCATAGGCTACAAGTTTATCTTTAAATATCAACTCACTTCAACTTTTCTTAGTTTCTGTTGTAAGTCTAATAGTGTGTATCAGAATAAGTCATGAGAGAAAACACTGGATTCAATAGCAAAAGCTTAATAAAGTGACTGTTTATAAGTTGTGGGCAAAGTTAATGAATCTCTTTCACCTATTAAAATCTAAAACCTATATATCTGCCTGTGTCCCAACTCTATGGGGTGGAGAAGTTTTAAATCCAGTTTTCCATTCCCAATCTTCTGTGTTATCCTGATTTCATACCTTTGTACTCATTTGTTTTTAATCACTTCATCCCCACCCCATTTCGTTATTATTTTTTATAATTTTGCTTTTAGAGTCAGTTTTAATTTAAATATACCTCTTTTTTCCTTCCTGATTTTATTCTTCTTCTTGGTTTTTCTGGGTCTGATTTCCTTCTTTCCAAAGTTTAGTTTAGTATTCCTTTGCCTGAGTGTGTAGGAATGGTAAAGTGAGTCATTTGCTAAAATGATCATTATTTTGTCTTCACACTGATCACCCCTTTCACGCTATAAGTCAGCATGGAGTGTCCTCATGACGATACACCCGGGACTCCTCGCTGAATTCTGAGGATTTCAAATGCCTGTGTGCAACTTTCTTCTCTCTCACAGCAAACATTTTTGCTGTTTCAGCAGGTCAGTGAGTGGAGATCTTTCTAGATGGTGAAGACTTCGAAAACGGAAGTCATCTATGTGGGTCTTTGGTCTTGTTTTCACTGCCCAATTACAGTTATAACTCATATCCTACCCAGTAGGGACATTCAAACTCCAGACCCTGCCTCCAAGATCTCTATTCATTCTGAAAACTTGGCTACTACTCCAGGGTCAGTTGCTTTACAATTCTGTTTCAATTTTCTTTTCAGTTTCATTATCTCCCTTTTCACTCAGTCAATTACATCTTTATCATGTTTATTCCTGCATAGTATTTTGTTTTATTAATAGGTCATTTTTACTTACCTGTTTCTTAATGGAAATTTTGACTCTTTCCCAGTCAAAGTATAAGTCCCTCTTGGACATGCCCTAATACACACACACACACACACACACACACACACTCAAACTTTTCTGAAATGTATACAAAGAAGTAGAATTGCCTCAGTATAAAGCACGCACCTCTTTACCCTCACTAGATGTTGTCATTGTGTTTTTAAAAGTCATTGCCAGTTTTAGAATGAACCATCTCGCTGGCAATTTGTGAGCGTTTCTGTGGTCCCAGCCTTTGTAAATCATCTGTATCCTCGATCTTCTTATCTTTTTGCCAGTCTGACAAGTGAGAAATCTGTAGTCTTGCTTGAATTTTCCTGATTACTGAAGAGGTTGAGCATCTTTTCACGTGTTTTGCTACTCTTTCATTTCTTTACTAATTTTTTCTGCTTCTTAAATTATCCCCTTGCTGATTTTTAAACGCCATGTATTCTGAGTGCTAATCTTGGTTATACAAATTGGAAATATCTCCTCAAGTTTCTGGATATCTTCTCACAATGTTTTTACTTTTCAAAAAAGTTTTTAATTGAACGTTTGTTAAAGTTATCTATCTTTTCTTTCAAGTCTTGTATTTTTTTGAGAATTAAAAATATTTTTCTTACTCCAAATTCATAAAACATTACCCTATACTGTCCTCTAAATGTTGAAATTTTAATTTTTTACATTTATTTTTAAATCCATCATTATTTGGCACGAGGAAGAAATCTTTTTTAGATTTTATTCTATGGGTAATCATCAGATTCTTGTAAGAGCTTGGATCCATCTTTGTGAATGGACCATTAAAGAAAAATGGGTTAACATTGAGAAAACCTCAGTTATTTGTTACAAACAGCAAGAGTGGGGCAAAATCTTTAAAAAAAATTTTTTTTTACAACTACTCATCTCAACCTTCTATTATGCCCTTGTCAGAAATCCCTTTCCTAAGACAAAGTTATATGGCTCTTCTCCACAATGCAGTACTGAATTTTTCTACTTCAGCAATTATTTCTTTTTCTGGGAAAACTTATGTGCCCATCTATTTCCCCCACTAAACTGCTGTACCTTGAGATTTGAGTGTCTCTGAACTTTGAATCCCTGGTGTCTGACATGGAATAGACACTAAATGTTTGGCATATTAATGCATTAATGAGCATATTTGGAGTACTCAAAGGGAATCATTGAGAAATCAAGGCTGCTTGTTTCGCAGGACAGAATCCTGTATAAATACTTTTCTCATTCTTATGTCTAAAAATTGAACAAGAGAAAGATATTTTGAACTATGCGACAATTAGTTCTAGAAGTGTCTTTTCCCAGGCTTTTGTGAATTAATTTGGGAAGCAGCACAATGCCCCATTTACTTTCATTTTTCTTTTAAAGAGAAGCAGAGAAACATCATGCATACAAAAAACTATGTTAGGCAAACCCAGCTCCAAGTGGTTAAAGAGTTACAAGCCAATCCTGTGCACATGATTCTAATCTTTCATTTGCTTTATCTCAATGATTAGTTATTTCATATCTCACATTTTTTACCCACCTTCGCACATTTGAACTCTGTAAAATTCTCCTTTGCACAAGAATTAGCGTGAAATTTATTACCATGTTCTTTCCACTTATTAAAAGGGATGTACTTTACCAATATGACTGCAGTGCAAATTTATTATTTACATCTTGAGCCCTAGCCTTCATAACTGCTTAGTATGGATAAGGTGTTTCGTTTTCCAATGGAGTCCAGCTGCATTACTGGAATCAAACTTGTAATGGCCTCTTTGGGATTTAAAACCATTATAGCTATGCTTTTATGTTCTCTTTTGTTTTGCTTGAATCACTTTTTCAGGTCTACGAAGTACAGCTGGCACAATAAAAGTTTGATCAATGCCTAACCAATGCAGGGTATATTTCTTCCAGAAATATAAAACCCAGGTGAAAAATGTTAATCTATGAAAATTATCTTTGTCAGCTACTTATTCTTAGAATTTAAATGGGTTTCAATCTTGAGGTAAGGGCTGAGCTTGATTTCTGTGTTGAAGTTTTCTGACTTGCCCCACGTTTTACATCACTGTAGAAGTTAGGGGCTGTGGGATATAAAGTTTCTATTACCCCAAAAGACTATTTTATGATTTATAAAGTTCATTGTCTTTACATTAGTTAAATAATATACACTTAGATTGTTTTAAATATTCCCTTGATCAAAAAATAGGAGAAATGAGACGAAATATTTTTAGGAGCAAATATCACAAATCCATTTTTTAATATACATTAAGAAATAACTTTCCCAAACCTGACAATTTAAAACAGAGTACTAGCAATTTTTTTTGAGACAAGGATTGGAGGCTGTACAGTTTCACTTGAAGGTATTATGATTTCAAAATGGTGTGATTGTCTCTAATTTTTAAGTGCAACTGGGGTTAATCAGGGACGGATGTTCACCATTAATTCTAAATGTCTTTGTTCTTGTCCATTAAAATTGCTGTATTTTGAAAGACACAAAGCTGGGTCATGGCTCCTCTCTCAAGGAAAAAACTCTGTACACTTACAGGAGAGCGTGGTGGTGTTAGATTTGCCTTAAAAAATTCTGAATCTACCACTTCTCCCACCTGGGGTCCTCCTGGAATATGCACAGATGTGTCTGTCATATTTTATCTCAGCTTTCCCTTTCTGTGCCTTTTCTGACCTTCAATTTATTTGCTCCTCATCTTTGCCTTAAATCTGATCCTTGGAAAGAAATGATATTAGTCATTTACTTAATAGTATAAACTAAAGCCACTCTTCCATCTTTTCCTGGATATTTTAAGTCTACTGATATTGTTGTGGAATAAATAGATCCCTAAAGAAAGACATGTAAGTCAGAGCCCAGAAGAATAGTCAAACAGAAACCATCTCAGAGCTTCTACTGCGTTTAGGCAGCTGAGAGATCTGCCTGGTGGCAGAGCCAGGACTCAGGAGCAGAGAGCGAGGTATACATTGAAGAGTGTATACACACAAAAACTCAACAATCAAGACAAATATTTCAGGTGTGCCCTGGTGGAGTAGCGGTTAGGCCCATCACCTTGACGGATACAGGCCACATATCCCTGGGTCAGAGTGTGTGTGTTTGGAGGAAACAATTGTTGTGTGAACAACTAAATAAAATTAAAAAAAAAAAAAAGTGATTCTCCTCCACTCTCTTTCTGCCTGCTTGCTTACTCACCTTCATTCCTGCCTGCACTATTCAAAGAAAAAGAAAAATGTATTTCAGTGCAAGATTAAAAAAATGAATGTTGGTATTTTGTTCATCACAGATGATGATGCACCTTAAAACTGAGCTTGAAGTGACACCTCATCCTTCTCCTGACCCTACCTGGTGGTCCTATTGTAAACAATATTTATAGAAACTGTCCTTGCCTAGCATCTGCCTACTGCTTCTGGAATCAAGGAAAGCATGAACTAGGGTCTTCCTGTGGAGGGTAAATTATCAGCTCATCAAATGAATCTTGAGAAAAATGTTTATTGTCACAGCATGACTGGCATAAAGTAAATGCCCAATAAATATTTTGAAATAGCACTAAACGAATTAATTCCTAAGTGAGAAAGTTCATTTATGTTTGGTATCATTAGTGACCTAATGAAAAGGAGATTGTTGTCATGAGTTCACTAAATAGATGCTACTTGCACGTGTTGCTGCCTCTCTGGAAAACAACTTCAGAAGATAAATCTAAACGCAAAATCCTCTGCTTCGAGCTGCCATAACAGAAATTAAAGCTGCAGCTGACAACATAAATACAAGAGAAAATAGTTTCTAATTTCTATTATAAAGCAAATAGAATCAGCAAGTTGTATTTAATATCCACATTGCTATTTAATCTTGGGATGGGCTAGGATACTTCTTTGGTGAGAAAAGGCACTTTTTAATAGCAAATTAAAATGTAGGCCTGCTGATTTCCAGACCTACAAAATTATAAGAGTTTAGCTTCATGACACCAATAACATGTCCATTTTCTTTTTTTTCAATTAATATTTCATTTGTTTACAATACTATGTACCTTTCAGGCGAGTAGATTCACACTTCCCTTCATGTGTCTGTCCCCACCAGAATTCTAGGGCCAGACCGCTCCTATCACTTCTACCCTTCTTCCTCAGTTTTCTGAAGCTCTGGTAAACCACAGTCTGGATTTCAGAGTCTAAGAGAGCTTTGTAGTTTTTAGTTAACTTATTTTGTTTCTTTCTATTCCACCTAGGCATGAAACCAGGTATTGTTTTTCTCTTTGACTTATTTTGCTTAGCACAATCAGCTCAAGTTCCCTCCAAGTTGTTACAAAAGGCAGGATTTCATCTTTTTGAATATCTAAGTATATCTACCACATCTTCTTTAGCCTCTACTCCATCAAAGGGCATTGGGTTTGATTCCATGTCTTGGCTACCATGAATCGTGCCTCCATGAACACAGGGTTGCAGACACCTTTTCAGATGAGTGATTTGACATTGTTTGGTTATACTGAGGATGTTACTGAATCAATGGTAGCTGTATTTTTAATTTTTGAGGAACCACCCACACTGTTTTCCACAGAGGATGCCCTGATTTACATTCCTACTACAGTGTTCATTTTCTTGTGGATCTTGAAAAGTATTATTGTATTGAATGCTGAAGAAATGTCTGTGCTCTTTATTTATCTCATTCATTAGAGTACACAAATATTTATGTTATAAATGATCATTCATTAGAGTACACAAATATTTATGTTATAAATGATCAAGCCCCGTTCTTTATAATAAAGGGTATCAGACAACTGAAAATGGCAGGAAACCCAAGTATCACAAGAGCATTTGCTTAAATGTCCAAGATTTCATATATTTAAATATGCAGAAGTTTGGTGCTCTTGGAATTGAGTTTAAGTAGAATACCTAAAACACAGGATGATAGCCTGGCTCTGGAAGAGTTGGGGATTTCTGTCACTTCCTTTCTTACCTGTGCCTAGATCACCCACCTCTCAGTGCTGGACAGAATTGCTTCTTAGAAGCAAACTTCTCATTGTGATTCAGGTGAGCCTATTAAAAATCAGCGAGCAGAGCAGTTAGTCTGGAGAGCAGAAGTGAAGAAAGAGGGAGGACTAGGTGCAGTGGCTGAAGCAGGTGAAGTGGGGAGAGACAGGGAGGTGTAAAGCAGTCTTGAAATGATCAGAGCCGAGCTGGAGTCAAAGAAATGTGTGGGAATGCAGTTGTCTGACAGTGCAGAGGAACAGGATCATGTGCGGCCCTATGTTTCACTCAGAAACATAGGAAACCATTCGATGATTTTAGACAGAGGGGTAATAGATGTGTTTGAATTCGCAGTTTGGAAGGATCTCAGTGGGATCAGGAGTTCGGCTGGCCAGAGGGGGCAAGACTGGAACTCCCAGGGTCGACTTTGGTACCTTGAAGTTTATAACAATTGGATGAGAACTGAGAGTGACTTCACTCAGATAGAGGTTGTGGGAACAAAAAGAAGCATACAGAACGCGCCATGGCTTAGAGCATGGAAACGTTTTTATTCAAGACAACTTGGGCTCCAAAGGAAGTAAAATAAGCCAGAGAAGATAATTGATGATCAGATTTTGGTAAACTCTTTGGGAAATGTCACCAAGAATTTGAAGAAATCTGTCCCAGATGATTTGAGGTCTGGATAACCCTGAATGGAAATGAGGATTTGCTGCCTGCATAGAATCAGACGCCGATGGATAAGCACAGGGGTCATTTGTCACCACAGTGAAGCAAAGTCTGTGTCCTGACCACAGACTCAAGGCTTTTCCCAACTCTTGTGCCCACAAAATATTCCAGTGGATGAAAATATCTTTTCTAAAAAACACATATATTTACCAGCTTCTATTTAACACATTTTTATTTAATATTAGAAAAGTGTTTATTTGTGGAATGTAGTAATGCAGTAGACCCCTTATCCACTACTCAAAAATATTAGGTGTAATAAGATATTGAGAGAGAGAGAGAGAGAGAGAGAGAGAGAAGATCACATTCACACTATTTCTATTAGAGTATATTATTGTAATTGTTTTTATTTAGTTATTGTAGTTGTTAATCTCTGACTGCATCTAATATATATATGTATATATACACACATACATAAATATATGAAACTTCATCATAAATAGGTATATGTAGGAAAACACATAGGTTTGGCACAATCTGAAGTTCTAGGCATCACTGGGGGTCTTGGAACACATCCCTCAAGGGTTTTCTACTGTACCCCATTAAAGAACTTTTACACACATGCACAGTGCCACTTACATTCTGTGGGTGTTTTACTTGTTGGTAGAGGTTTCCGGTCTATTGATGTTTTGATTAATCATCTCAAAATACCCTGCACCTACCCCAGTAATCGAAGAGAAGCCCTATGACTACATTCATCCCTTTAACACGTATCCACAGAGGATGGCCGTAACAGATGGAGGAGGGGTTGAATCCATCCCAAAGGAATCACTGGTAGCTAGCTCCTTTCTTCTCCACATTCTTGTTTATTCAATGCACCATGATCCCCAGTGGAGGGAGCTGTTCTTGAATCTCCTTGCCCCAAGAAGCTGTGGCGTTTACAGTTGTATCTGTAAAACTCTCCGTGTATCAGGCCGTCACCACCATTACATGCAAAGCTTATCTCCATCTTGGGAGGAAGATATTAGATCCTTGCATGTGTGTCAGTGATGGACAGATAGATGACAGAGAGATAAATAGATGGTAGATAGACAGATAGATCAGGTGCCTATACCATATCCTTTTGTTCATGTCTGATTTCAGTGGTAGCTCATCTGATTTCAGACTTATCCATCATATGTCTCTGTCTCTTTCCCAGGGCCTTCTCCAGTCTGTGGGAAAGTGTATCACCTCAGAGACAACCCTCAAAGTCATGTAGGGTAGAAATAATTGGATAAATGATCCAGCCTCCTGCCCTTCTGGAAACTTCTAGATACTTCTACCTTTCTAAGCAGGTTTGCTGGAATTGAGACCCAGAGTCTTCAGCAACCCCTCTAGTAGCACAGCTTTACACTGGCTTTACCTGATCTTTGTCACACTCACCCCGACCCTGATTCCCGTGATGTAGTCTCCCCAAATAAGCCTTTCACGCAAGTCTTTTTCTTGGGCTTTGGTTTGGGAGGAATTCCAACTAAAATAAAAAACTTTGGCATATAGTAGGTCCTCGACAAATATATAACTCTTGACTCTTTCTCCTTCCCTTGGTAAAAGTTAGAACTCTGAGGTTCAGGAACACTAAGTCACTTGCCCAAGACCAGACAGCCCGAAGTCTACAGAGAATCCAAATTCAAACTTCTTTCTGGTGATTTCTGTCTCGAAAGCTGGCTTTTGCACTGTCCTGAGCAAACCAATGAGGACCCCTAGTGGCATGAACAAGATGGACTTACAGGAACTAAAGCCAGTGCATATAAAGTCCAGGAACCATTCAGGAAAGAAAGGTGAAATCCAAGTTACACTTTCATGTCTGGAAGAAGTTCAGTCAGCAAGAAGAAACAGGCTTCAAACAGGGTTTCATCATGAGAGGTTCCAAAGCTATGAAAGTTGCCTTAAAGCATTAGTTCCCTTGCTTGTAAAGGAAAAATGAACATCTTACACCTAAGATTCCACAGGACATTTCACTCTGGAACTTAAACTTCTCTTTGCTGGTTTGGATCATTTCCAACCTTTCCTCTATCTGCTAATGGCTTTAATTGTCTATGTCTGATGTGAGGAAACCTCTGTCCCAGAGATGGAGCCAAATGTGGGTGTGGGGACTGGGAGCGGGGGTGGGGTGGGGGGTGGGGGTGTTAGTTTAGATTTTCGCACTTCTGCTGAGGATATCTCCCCTCCTGGTGTTAGAGCATTTTCTCTTTTAGACTGAACACAGGACCCCACCAAGCCCCAACACTGCGGGAAATTTGAGAAGAGAAGCAAAGGTTTTGTCCTAGCTTTTTTCAGAAACACTTGAAATCCACAAACATTCATTCCAGACATATTTGGTGGGTGTCTTTCTCTTCGACACACTCGGCCTCCTCAAAGGCAGTCAGACAGCTCGTAATGTGCACCCATGTCCTGTTTTAACAAGACTTTTTTATTGTGTGTGTCCGCGATCAACCATGTCACCCCCTATTTCTGGGAAGTCATTCTGTATAGTCATTGTGCTGGGCAGACCGGATCAAGAGCTACAGGAAGTTGCTCAGTGTCAAGGAAGCAGATGGAGCAGTGGCGACACAACCAAAATGGCCCAGCACAAACCCAAGAGTAGAGATATGGGCGCAGGACCAGCCCAGCATGGTGCTAGAGAAAAATAAGGTGGATTTTGGCTTCAGTAGCGTTGTTTATTCAGCTGGTGGAGCCACCTCCTGCTTCTTTCCCTATTCCCGGGAAAGGTTTGACCTTGACTCCTTGACTTTGTCAGAAGTCAAGGGTAGTCTTAAAGGGTAGGGCCACCGTCCCAAGTCTCCCTCTCCTAGGACTGTCAGCTTATAAGCAAGACTGCTTACAGACAGATCACTGGGGGAAGGATAAATCAAAATAAGCTAAGTGCAAACGGTAGATAGGAAACAGATTTTTTCCCAGGGCTCTGACTGTGGTAGATATTATAAGCAGAGCAGATTTCATATGGAAGACATTGATAAGGAATAAACATACTGGCATTTTCAAAGGATTTGCTTTTTTGAATGTAAGTGTTAAAAAAGTCACATTCTTATCAAACAATAGGCAGCAAAATCTCTCCCCCAAAATGGCAAAGGAGGATCAAACCCAGGTGTGCGTTACCTGCGTTTGCAGGGAGTGCTTCAAAAATCCCATTTCCATTTGCTATGAAAGCATGCGTTGCCCTAGCTTTCTAATCTATGTTGAAAGCTCAAAGGTTAAAGAGACTTGGCTGAATTTGTCTTAAGATATATCCTTTGTTCTGATTCAATCATTTATTTGAATTTAATATTTTAAAGGACACCTCAAACAGACTTCACAAAGCCCTGCTACCATCAGGTCCATATTTATAATTTAATATTTAACTGGGGAGATTTGTCAAAACCCTTAAGAATTAATGGTTGCAAACTTGTGGAGCTAGGTTTGTGGAGAAAATGGTAAGCTAACAACAGGAGACAATACCTTCCCCTTACACTGCCTGCCAGGCTGGGCCACCAATGATAATGTGAGTAAACATTTGAGGATCTAGTGACATGGGGTAAGTTCATTGCCCCAGAAAGAACAGGAAGTGTAACTAACTGTAAATAAATATTCTAATGTGTTTAACTTCTGAACTGCAAAATTCCTAGTAATCTTTTAAAAAGGAGGTAAAGTGAATGAGAGGAAAGCAACTTGGAAGAAATTTGCAAAAAGACTACTTTGGCCTTCAGCATACTCTCAGGGGAGTTTCCAGGGTCCGGATCAAAATTCTACAACATAAAACATGGTGCTTCCCTAAAGATCTATGGACTTGAGGGAAAATATATTTTGATCTTCAGAATCCAAGAACGGCGTCTATATTTTTATGGTGACAAGCATCAAGAAACAAGTGTAAAACTGAAATCTATATCCTTATCTTTATCTATCTCTATATATAGGTAAATGTATCACATCATAGAAAGGATAGGTCATGGTGGCTATTGTATCAGTCATTCAGATATATCTGTTTTCCATAGACCAACAGAGCTGGAGTTTGTCACAGTTTTTTAAATTTTAGATCCTTTAGAATGGCTCGATAATTTTGATTAACTTCCTTAACTATGCAAATTCTCTGATAATAAACATGAGTGAAGATCTGTCAGCTGGAGGACAGGAATGTCATAGAATCTAAGCCAGCCATAATGCCAACCAAGTCTAGACTGATGAGCAGAACACGCAGAATTATCTTCTGCTCAGTAAAAGCATATGCTTTGCTACAAAGACATCAAATTACCAAAAGAACCTTACAAAAACCCAGGTTGACAAGAATGAGGGCTGGGGCCAAAGCTGAGTCAAGGGAGTAAATCTCTATTTTATGCATGATGCCTTGAAGTATTACTGTTTATGAGCCACACGTTGGCCAGCTGAAGTGCAAAGCTAATCTGGAGTAGTCACAAATGACACCAAGAGAGACAGAGATGGAGTAAGGAGCTGTCTCCCATCTTTACTCTGGAGTAGCAAGGCCCTCTAGTCAGGAGTTAGTGACACAGCATCAACGGGGTGAAAAGAGAAAACCTCCCAAGGACTTGAAAAGTGTGGGTGGGATTGACATGGGGTGTCTTTGCTGTGGCTGTGGGGCTGCACGTGATAGCCAATGACTAAGTGACGCAGCAGAGAGATCCATGGACTTAAGATGACAAAATTGCTACTTTCTTCATTTGCCACTCTCCCCTCAAGCATTAGAACTCTTATCAGCGAAAATAAAACCAACAGAAAATAGAATCCTCGTTCATTTCTTTTTGTCTGGAACTAAAATGCACATAATGGGGATCTATAAATTGCCAACAAAACTTTCATAGTATTGTAAAATGAACAGACACCCATCGCCACTCCTACCCCCAAAGGTGAAAATTCACCAGTTATTTGAGAAGAGTCACTTGACCAAAAGAAGCAGCAGGGTCAAATTCCCTAAGTGATATATTTTTATGACAAGAGACTTTTGAAAAGGGTATATTCGAAGTTGCATATTTAGTATGTATGCCAATACATATTATGGTAAATCAGCATCTCTCAGAGTTACAGTTCTGCAAAAGAATATCTTCCAGGAGAGGATGCTTTCAAATGAAAAACAGGATTTTCAGTGCAAAAGTACAAGCAAAGTGGTGAATAGCTGAATAGAAAGTGCAGAAAACTGAATGAGTGAATTAAAAGACCAGCTTCTGAACTTCTCCCAGTGCTCAGTATAAGAGGATAAATACAGAACAAATCATAAGCAGAAAGAAAATATGTGATATGAATGATATGTCCACAACACTCAATATGAGCAAATGAGATGAATACAAGAAAACAGAAATATATAGGGGATGTAATTATCTAAGATAGAAATAACAGAAAGAGTCCTGTGATTGAAAAAAAGCTACATGAGTCCAGATATTATGGATCCATTATATTAAATCATGAAAAATTTCATATACACAAATTCTAGTTTTGGTTTTCTGTTAGAAAGGCAAAGAACATATATATACATATATATATATATATACATATATGTATATATATATGTGTGTATCTATCTATCTATATATATATATATATATATATTCAGGAACAAGTGATTAATAAAAAAGAAAGTTTATCCATTAAGAAAATAAAATCAGATTAAAACTCAAAGTCAAAATATGATTAGGTGAAATACATAAAGAAATCTGAAGAAAAACTCAAAACCAAATCATGAGCCATTTATATTTAAAGACAAGAGAAGGATTTTCTTCTGATATGCAAGCACTGAAAATGGTTATCACCCACATACCCTTCTGAAAAATGTCCTCAAAAACCTATTTTAGTTCACTGAGAAAGAACGTAAATATTTGTAACATGTTGCTTAAGAGAAATGGCAGTCAGCAATGAAAGTCATCATATTCAAAGAGCTAAACAATTACTAATATGATTATAAACAATGCAAATATCAAGCATAATTCTTGAAAGAGGATATATAAATTGCATTTCAAGAAGTGAATCTAAAGCCCCCAATTATTTAAGCATCAACTGAGAATTGGAGAAGAGAGAAGATAACAAAGCAGAAAGAGGAGGTGGAAAAATTAACAGAAGGAGATTAAACCCTAATGCTGATAGAGATTGATTAAAATATTTTCAATACAAAGATCACAATTATAAGAGAACAGGGAGGATAGAACTCTCAAACCACTAGTGGAAAGAAAAAGATAGATAACAAAAAGAAAAAAATCAAAAGTGTAAAATAAGATTAACATACCAATATTAAAAAAGATTGAAATGAAAACAATTCTAAATATCCCATAACAAAGGACTGTTTGAGTAATTTGTGGAATATCCATCCCCACAACTGATAACTTATTCTGCATCCATAAAAAATCAATGTGCATCTTGAAAAAAATGACACCAAAAAGTGGTAAACATGCATATCAGCACACATGTGCACGTGAGTGTTGTGTGTGCACACACACACATGCCAAAATATTATGGAGAGATTGATTCCACTTTTGTTAGAGAGACACTCAGCTTTCTGGGTGATGTTCAAAGTCTTTATCAACCTGAGTTACTGACTGAGCCACTCAATGAGTTTTAAACCACTGGTCCAACTACAGTGTCGTTGGAAACCACAAGAACAACAGAGACATGACAGTAAAGAAGTGTGAGTGCATGTAGACACACCTCTAGGTCTAGCTACTGATAAGGTATACAGGGTATAACCTTAAGCATTTAAGTAGTCATCATTAGCTTGTAACATTAGGGTGACCTCATTTTTTTTTATGCTAAAACGTAATTATAAAATATTATTATTTAAAAGGATATGAATTTCAAACTACTTTTCCTGAAAACATACTGCATTTCTTCTGAAATGCAGTGTGGTGTTTTTTGCAGAAGACGTGTGGGTGTTTGGAACACAAAATTTCTTATAATAAGCCAATTGGTCATTCGGGGACACAAAATGTTCCACATATACTCATGAGCATCATCCTTTAACTATAGTTGATTGCCAAGAATGTGAGACAAAAACAAAGCCCAATTTCTTATCTAAAACGTGAGTTAGAAAAAGGATCTTCTGAAAAAATATCCTAGAAAAATACGACTCAAATACACAAGACATCTAGGCATAACATTGGGTTTTAACACAATTAGCTAAAGAAACAATTTTTTTCTTTTTTTCCATTTCACCTTCATAAAGCGTTGGTTGGTAACATTTAGTTTCTTCTCTTTCGCTTGGAATTTTGAAAATGCAATTCTTCAGAATTGGAGTCAACCTCCTTTGTATACTTCAAATTGGCATCACTATTCACTTTTATCAGTCTAATTACCATCTACAGTAGTTAGCACTCTCAGGCCCTCACATTAAATAATCAGCCTAGTTCTCCGCTTTGGGTAGGTGGTGGAGCACAGCTGGCCCTGCAGAGCGGAGCTGAAGGAACTCACCCCCACACACCCACACCTGCGACTCCCAGGCCTTTCCCAAGACTGTTCCCAGACCAACAGTTTGAAAGATTCTGCTGAGAAATTGTTAATCATCCAGCACAAGCAATGGAACATTCAGAAGATGTTTATTTTGTTTTATCTTTGAGAAAATTATCTCCAAATTGTGTTCATAATAAAATAGAAAATAAGAGGAGGGAGCTGCAGTGGGGAAAACAGAGGGGCTCTCCCAAGCATAGGGAGCAGTTTGTGATTCACCCCATAGATCAACAAGCTTGTATTGTGCACATATTATTGGCACAACATTGTCCTTGATAACAATATATACAAAGAAATAAGTTCTTTTCTAATCTATAAATGTACCTTGAAATCTAAGAAGGAAAAGTCATTTCAGAGAGCAAATGAGATGATTTGGTTTCAGGTAAATTGTGCTGATTTGGTTTCAGGTAAATTGTGCTGGAAACAAACACAGGTCACTTAAGATGGATTTTTAAGTCTTCTGCAGGCTACCTGAAACCTGATACATTGCTTGCCCAGCAGCATTGCAACTGTTTCCTTATACCTTCACTTCATTTCTTCCACTGAGAACTTTGTGAAGATTGCCATGGTCTAAAGAGAAGTTCCCCCATCTTCTCAACTGAAATCTCATGGTAGGAGTATGAATGGGTACATCCTCTGTGGAAGAGAGTTTCGCAATATTTGAAAGCTTATAAGTATGTATCCTTTGATCCAGACATTCTAGTTCTAGGTATTATCTTAAAAATCAACCTCCATGTGGGCAAAGTCTTGCATGTATACAAGGATATTAATTGTAGCATTATTTGTAGTAGCAGAAAATTAGAAACAGCTGTAATCTCCACCAATTGAAGGCAAATAAAAAAAATTTACCACGCTCTGCTACAGTAGAAAACACTGGGATTTAAAAAGTATCAGGCAGCTCTACATGTGTTGATATGCTAGGAGTAAAATGAAAGAGTATAATGGTATGCTGTCATTCATTCGTCTGGGAGAAAACATAAACACACACAAATGCACACACATACACACACACACACACACACACACACACACAGGCCATCTCTGGAAGGAAGGAATCAAAGGAATCAGTTGTTGCCACTGGGGAGGGAGGGTAGGGGTCCAGAAAGGTAACTCGCTTTTTATGGAATATCTTATGTACTCTGAATTTTGTACCATGTATATGTGTTCTACAGTCCAATTTTCTTTATTCAAAAGTTATCTTTTTTTAATAAAAAAAGAGCTGAAGTCACATAGAGAGCAGTTGGAGTGGGGCAAGTTTGGGGCTGAGCGCCCTGACTGTGAAGTCCTGGCATCCACCACATGCTCTTGATAAACTTCTCACTCCTGTTTTAACGGATGATGAAACTGACTCCATGAGGTTAAATGATTTCATCCACGAGCACAAAACCAACCAACGGATGACCCAGATCTTGAAAGCAAGTTGCCCAGCTGTAGTGATATCAGCTTCCTCTTTATTGCCTAAAAGTCTGATCCCCCACAGAACAGACACAATAGAGAGATGAATACAGGGTATTAAAAGAGAAATTTCTCATGGAGAAGTAAATAAAGGAACTGCCAACACATGGGGATTTAAATCTTAACTACCATGGCTCCTTCCTCTCTTCTCCTAATCACTGAAGATCACTTGGTACTTACCCAACAATAATGGCAAGACTGTGCATGAGTACGTTACTGTCACCTTAACTAGGCTTGAGGTCTTCCAAGCCTGCAATCATTTATTCATGCATTCATTTAATTGGCAAATACGTATTGAATGTTCTATCTGGACAAAATTGAGAACAGTCATAAGTCAGAAATAGCCTCTAATCCTCAAAGAATTCAGTCTAACAGGCAAAGACCATTTCCTGTATGTCATGTATATGCCACTCTGTTCCCCACCTTGGGTAACTGGGAGCCATGGTTGTTCACCAGTAAGAATTTATGAGACAAATAAGTCAGTGTGCACAATATCACTCCTAGATATTGTGGAAGACAATCTCCTCTCCTGCCAGCCCCCTCTCATTTCCCTTCTTTGGATCCCTGTCCCCATGATCTAGTCCTTCCACGCGTCTCCAAAGCAGAATGAGAAACTTTTCATTCAAGGACATAGAAAGTAAGATGGTAACTTTGGCTTCAAACAACAATAACAAGAAAAACATCAATGAAAACATCGGATCCCGAGTGATGGTGCTTCAGCAAAGAAATGTGATTCCCTCTCTATGTTCTCATTTTATTTATAAGTGTTTTGCTGCAAAGTGGGTGAACTGCCGAGCTCCATGTCACAGCCTGCAGCACAGCAAACTGGCTTTTTCTGAAGCTCATAATGTGATAATTAAATTGCTAACAGGCACCTTAGTGATGGCATTTGCTGAAGATGTGAAAGCCCTCTCACAATTGCACCTTTCTGGAGGGGACTCGTCAGTAGCATCACAGTGATCTGCTCAGGATGTCTTTATATATATATTTTTTTTTTTTTTTCTTTTCTTCCTTGAGTACATTAAATTTTTATGTGGAGTGAAATGGGACAGGACTTGTTTCCCTTCCACTGCACAATGATTTATTGCCCAAAAAAAGACCGCAGAACTAATTAGCAGAGTAATTAATTAATATAAATTTGCATATTTGCATTTGCAATTAGTGCAGCCGACTGATTAGTCTGAAAATGAGAAGTTTGACTCATTAGATGTTAGTGTCTGCTGGACCAGAAAGCGGCTGCCAGATGAGGCGGAAAAGGGTGGAATAAGCATGTGTGTTTCTTTTGTTAGAAGAATGGAGAATATGCTCAAATATCTGGGGCCAGACATCAAGGTTCGCAATTTAAAAAAATAAATAAATAAATGATTTGCTTCCATTTCTGCTACTTAATGTTCCTTGCCCTTTTGCCTACAGCAACTTATTCCAACCAACCCTGGAAGCATGGAGCCTGCAGACAGTGCTCCTCGTACTCCCCAAAGGCAGAAGGATCTCTGTTGTTTGTGGGCGAACAGAAAATCTGTCCTGGTTTGATGTCCCAGGAATCTGACTCTTGCACCCAATTCAGTGGTTCTGTCAAAACAGTTCTCTAGTGCTGATGAGGACCCTCAGGGGACTGCCTGAGTACACTCCCTTCCCTTCTGAGGCGTCTCCTGATTGCGCTCCCTTTGTTCCTCCAGCTGAGAGCTGAGCTCACAGCTCTCATATCTACTTGACTGAGTGAATCCATTTCTGCAGAATGACACAGGGCAAATAAATGATAAACACACCCACAGAGGCACAGACACACAGACATCAAATAACAGACAGGAAGCATCCAAAGGAAAATGAGGGATGTGTTCAGAACTCTCCAGAGAGGATGGAGGAACAAGGTGAAGGAGAAATAGTATCTTGATTTGACTTTGCTAAATCTATTTTCAGGGTAAAGATAAAGATTGCCAGAGGACTGCTTGACCTGGTCTCGATGCTATCTTTGGTAACATGGCACACTTTTAGTCTCAAATCAAATCAAGACAGAAATACCATGATTTCATTTGTTTTCTTATGATTCTTTGTAAAAACAAAATTAATTATGTATACTTTCCTTGATGTCCACATACCTTTTATAAATGCCAAAAGAAATTTCTAAGATATTTTATATTGGCTTGATCCTAGAGACTCTTTATGGTCAAAACATTACCACTGAGGTTTGTTTGTTTATAAAATAAATTTTTAACTCACACAATTCGTTGTGGGTCTAGTAATGTTCTCAGGATCTGGAGAGAGTTTAGGAAGAAGATACACACGCCCGTTACATCAAAGATGTACTTTATTCCCTGTCTCTTTCTTAACTTATTATAGTATCCAGATTTCGATAATCCAGCCTCCCACGACCACCAAACCCTAAGTCTCTGCATTACACATTCCAGGAGCTCAGATTCAATGTGCTTCTCTTTGCCCTTCAAACCTCACTGAGACTTCTCTCAAGTTTGTCCACAGCGTTGCTGGCTTCATCATTTGTCCTTCAAAGCATCTTGTTCTTGACCCTGATACATCGCTTGCCAGGCAGCATTACAAATATTTCTTTATAACATCGCTTAATTTCTTAGATTGAGAGCTTTTTGACAATTGTAGGTATCAAAGGAAAAGTTGCGCCATGTCTCTGAGTTTCTTCACAGGCTGGATAAACGAACAAATTAATATTAGGTTCCAATTAGTATGAGAAAAGTGCTCCAATGTTTTTCAAAGGAAAAATGTAGGCAGGAATGAAGGCAACTAGGCAGGCAGGCAGAGAAAGAAGGAAGAAAGATTTTATTTCACTTTTATTTAGCTGTTCACACTGGTTGTTTACCCCCAGACCCAGGACTCAACCCAGGGCTATGTGGCCTGCATCTTTCAGAGGCTATTGACCCAACTGCTATCATATCCATGCACACCAAAAAGTCCAAATTTAATGGCATACATTGGAGAATTTACATGGTGATAAATTCTGAGGTAGCTGGGGGCAGACCCACATCTATAACCTGAGCTGAGGCATGGAAAGGGGACTTGAAGTCTCAGAGGCAAAAGGAGGAGGTCACCACAGTAAAGGAGGAATGACTCATCCTGACTCTGAAAGTAAGATAAACAACTCCCCTTAGTACATTCTTCTAGAGAATCGGGACAAAAGACCAATTCTGGATTAGGAGAAGGGTGGAGGCAGATGGTTTCTTTGACTAAGGGAAGACCTAGAGGGTTAGAAGAATTGGAGCGTCTCCTTTGCCTGGGGGCTCTTTTCCACTGTCCTGGCTCTTCCTGTCAGAGGAGGGCAAGTGTAAGAGATCGGCATTCAGAAGGCTGTCTTTATTTGCATCTGAGTGTCCCAGGGCCTAGTACCCTACCTGGTAATAGTAGAGAACAAATAAATATTTGTTAAATCACCGCATGAATGAATTAATGAAGGCCGTTATCTGTCGACTCATCCAGGGATTTAACTATCAGGGAATAAAAGCAACTACAAATCATATGCAAGGAAATGATTGACTTAAATGCAGAAAATAAAACAATGAAAATGACCAGTGGAGCTGTCTTGCTCCCAAATCAAACTTTTACTTGGGATCTGCACACATATTTTGACTTTTCTCTCTCCCAGGGCTCAAAGAAGAATCTCTGGCCTTCGATTCTGTGACATTTTATTAAAAAAACAAGTGCTTTTGCTTCATAGATAGGTTAGCAATAAAACTGAAACAAGTAGCCTGAATATTGTTTTTATCATAACCTAAAGCTAACATGTAATTAGTAGTCCTGAAAGAACGAGAGCTGGGAAGATGAAAAAAATAATGTAAAAAAAAAAAAAATGCAGTGAAAAGACAAAAGGCTTAATGTGGTATTTGAATCCATGGTGAAAGGAAGCAAGTCTGTTTTAATCAGTGATCAAATATTGTTTTGTTTGATGTCACATACAATCTTTCCGGTTGGTCTTTTTCAGCAATGGATTCTTGTCACCCAGGACAGACATCCAGCACAATAATGTGGTGGCTGATCAGAGAGAACTGGATTTTAATAAAACCACCTGGAATGTAACATACACATTGCTTCCGCTCCAGATACTAAGGTCACGCTCTATCCTAAAAAACACCTGCAGCAAATGCCAAGTTACAAACTTATTTTTCCCCACACATTTTTTATACCATGCAATCCTGGTAACCCTTCAGACCTATATTTCTATGTTGGTCTGTTTGTTTAAAATTTATTCTCCACTTACCTCCAAGAGGATTGGAGGTAGGAATTGAGTTGAACATTTTATATCCCTTGTAAAGCAATTCACCATCCAAAATGATTCCTTGTTTCCTAACAATGCCATAATGAACATGATGGAATATATCTTTATATTTGTTTTCTATAAACTGCCTGGTTTATTTTCTGGAAGTGTACATGGAGAAGATACCCGCAATGATAATGGATGGCAATGCCTTCTGTTTTTATCACTGGAATAGACGGAAAATAAAGTCTGAGCTCAGAAAAAGTACGATAAGAATAGCTATAATTGTCCATTCCATATTTGCTGATTGAGAAAACGAGGAGTGATTTTTATACTTGTCGGAAAACATAAATTAAGACTTGCTTATTCATTTAGTCCTCTCCAAATGAGTGATGAAAATATGGACTCAGGCACTGCTGCTGTCCAAACATGGGACTTCTATTGTATGAAGACTTTGGTGTTTGTTTTTTTTGCTTTTTAATGTCCTATGCAAACAGTGATTAGAAATAAAAGAGGTTTAATTGTGAGGGTTTATCCTTATATTTAGGACGTTACAACCCAAAAGGGACACACAGTTCTGTTAGCAGCAGAAACTTTTTTTGTGCCCCGGTAACTTAAATACTGATTTTTTTTTAAAAAAAGAGTTATTCCAGATCATTAGTCTATGAGGTGAATTAAACACTTTGGCTATTTTAGTAAAGCACATTGCAGGCTTCCACATTTTTTGAAAAAGAAGGCACTTAAGCCCCTTACCGGGTCCCAGTCTTCAGCAATGGCTCTTCTCTGTTGTGTTACTTCCCCAGATTACTCACTGACGGGCAGGGTCCTCTAACCAGGAACCTTTAACATTTAAAATAGTATTTTGTGAATTCATCCTCTCTCTATCTTTCACAAACTATAAGGTTTAATAGCGATTAACACTAGACCACAGCACTTTCAAATTAACGATAGCCCTGCCAGTTCTAATTGGTATTCTAATTAGTCCAACCGATTCAACTAATTAAGAACATTAAACTTTTTAACAAAGGCTATCTTGCTTTGTGTGTTGTAAAATGGAATTTGAGACGGGTGGAGATGGTGGGGGTCGAGGTGAGGACAGGCCTGGATATTCCTTGCAGACCTGGAGAAGCCATGTGGGACTGGGGAGGAAGAGGAAGGGGCTGCTGCCCTGCTTTGATGGGGTGAAGTGACAGGACATTCTTTGCTTTTAAGAAAGGCAAAAAGCAGTGCAGACTGAGAAGCCACCCTGTGGGGCCCTGCGCCTGCTGAGACTTCTGATAGTTGGTATTTAAGGACATGCCAGGCCTGTGTTCACAACGAAGCGGAACCACAAACCACCCAGCTTTATATCCAACATGCCCTTTGTTAAAATCGGTAGCGGAGATTGGGGCTGTCCAAGCGAATCTCTGCAATTTCAAAACACTTCATTGAAACCGCCTATTTTCAAAAGATTCTGCACTAGTACAGCTGGGCCATGACTGAATTTACAGCGATAATCACACACGTGGTGCCATCCTTGACCCCTCCTTTTCTCCCACCTTCCACATCCAGTCAGTCAGTAGATTCTGTGGTTGTTCCTTCGACATAGATCCCAGTGTTATTGTCTTCTCTCACTTCCTACATGGAGTCCCTCTTCTCCAAACCACCAGGGCCAACATTTAAGAGGTATTCACCCCAGGTTGTTCAATAGCATTTGCTCGACCCTGTGGGGAAAGAGCTCCTTCAGTTAGAGCCCAGGAGTTGGTTGGCTTTCCCCACCACCATCTTTCTCTGAACACCTGCAGGAGCCTCACGACTGGCCTCTGCTTGTCTTTCACCTCCTTAAATCCCATTTTCCAACAGAAGATATGGTCAAACTGCTCAGAGGCCTCCAATGACTGCCCACCATACATAGAAGAAAGTGTGAAATCTTCACCATTGTTTCCCAGGTTCCATATATAACCTGCACCTGACACCCCTTTGACAATCTCTCATATTTTCGTTTTCCTTGGTTATTACATTGCAGGTCTAAGAGCTTCCAAGAGTGAACCAAGGTATTGGGGGTGGGAGTTGGGGTGAGGGGTTACCCCAGGTATCAACCTTAAAAGATACATGGCTTGCAGAGAATTTAAAAGCATTTAGAACACTGATGAAATTGTTGTGCCGATTTTTTATAATATGAGCAATTCTAAACTTTACCAGTGAGAAGAGTCCTATTGGGGAAAAAAAGAAGAAACCCCAAACCAAAACCCTCGATCTAAAGTTATTCTGTCCAATACAGCAGCAGTGGAGCCCTTTGAATGTGGCTAGTGTGAGAGATAATTTTTTAACTATAAATTCAAAAACTGATCACTTGATTCAACTAGTAAAAAACTGTTAAGAATGTTTTATAACAGCTTATATATGTGAATCTATTTTTCAACTGTAAATTTTATAAAATCTAAATACAAATCAAGCATTTCTGATAAAAATTATATACAAATAGAGACATGCTATAATTAATCTCACTGGTAACTCTTTTCCCTTTTCTTGAATACTGTGGATATCAGAAAAATTTGAATTACAAATGTGGCTAATATTATATTTCTATTAGAAAGCACTGGTCTAAAGTCTAAATCTAGGTATGCAAATTACTGCCTATAGGAAAAATTCAATCCACCACCTGTTTTTGTGAAGGCCAAGAGCCAAGAATAGTTTTGCCTTTTTAAGTTGTTAAAAAATAGCAAAAGTGAGGACCAATGTTTTGTGACATGTTAAATGTATATGAAATTCAAATTTCAATACCCATAAATGAAGTTTTGTTGGAACAGAGTCACATTCCCTTTGTTAATATATTGTCTATGATTGCTTTCACATTACAACAGCAAAAGAGACTTTGTGGTCTGCAAAACCTTTAAACATTTTCTCTCTGCGTTTTTGGAGAAAATTTATCCAACCAGATGTAAAGAACTGATTTAGCTGCTAATGAGTTTTGATATATGTTCTAAAGGGAAATAAATTCAGAGAACTCCTGGTTAACAATTTCTTGTGGCAAGTTCAGCAGTTCAGGTACTTAGAAGAAGGCATTCAACTTGGTCTGGGAGAAGGTATCGATTAAGGAACCTTCAGATTAAATCAGGTGTTACTGAGAAACCACTTTTGCAATACAGTCATTTATCTCCAGTTGTAAAATTTTTGTGCAGAGTATTTATTAGTACTCTTAGTGGTGACAGAAGTGCAATCCAAAAAATTTTTAGTGAATTCATTTTTCCAATAACTAAGTCTAAGGTGTATGGACGTCAGACATAGCTTGATCCAGGTGCTCAAGAATGCCATCAGCACTCTATGCTATGTCTTCTCTCCCCATCATCTGTGTCTGCATCTTTCTCAATTAGCCTCTTTTCTGGAGTGGTCAAATGGCATTGGCAGCTCCAGGTTGACATTCTACCCCCTTAGCAGCCTCAGTAGTCAGGAGGTGCCTTTTTCTAATAACACTCCTAGAAGCTGATTGCTGATTACTGCATGTAGGGAATAGAAATGGCTGGCAGATCAGGGCTGGGTCCTGGATCGAGCCTATCTCTGGAGTGGACTTGGCCCCACAGAGGCATGCAGACTGAAAAGTGGAAGAGCACTCATCTACCGAGGAAAAGAGGACCATTTTTGCCAAGATAAGAAAAAGATGATTCTTGGTAACCAGGAACAAATGCCCAAGTAAGCAAGAATTCAAAGCAAAAAAAAAAAAAAAAAAAAAAAAAAAAAAAAAAAAAAAAAAAAAAAAAAAAAAAAAAAAAGTCTAGAAACAATAACTAAAGCTGTGATTTGTTAAATAAGAACAGCTTCTTTTGCATCATTCCGAAGTCATGATCAGCCAGCCTACTGTTTTAAAATAGGAAAGTATAGCAGATAAGTTAGCAAGTAAAATGTGTCTGATTAAGAATTATTAATATTTTTTAGGAATGTGCTTTGGTGGAAGCACTCACATGAAATAAGTATAACTCTAATAATATGACAGTATATTAATCTCAGATATTTCATCTCCATGTGAGTTCTTCGAGAATGATTCTGGATTCTGAAATCCTATTTATTCATTAGGATGTGTCTATGAATGTATATATGTAGGTATCTCTATGTGAGTTGTAAAATAGAAATAAATGGGGAAAATGTTTCCCTTTTAAAACTTTTATTAAAGTAAATTAACGATGGAGCATAATTCTTCAACATCTTTTGCAAAACTAGGGTTAGGATGAGCTGTGGGAGGGCGGACTATAGCACAGAACATAGAACCCCCCCCAAATATTTGTGTAAAGCCTTTAATCCCCAGTGTTATAGTAGAGGGAGCTTTGGGGAAGTAATTAGGATTAGACTGTCATGAAAAAAGGGGCTTCATGATAGACTTAGTAACTTCATAGTAAGAGAAACATTCGCCCCTCACTCTTCCCCCACTCCCACACCCCCATCTCCATGTGTGCTCATAGAAAAAGCTGTCTGAAGACCAGCAAGAAGGCAGCTGTCTGCAAGTCACAGAGTCCTCTCTAACCAGAACTTGAATCTTCTGGCACCTTAATCTTGAATTTCCAGCTTCCAGAACCATAAGAAGCAAATTACTGTTATTTAGGACATCCAGTTTAGGGTATTATATTATAGCAAACCGAGAAGATGAAGATGGCAGAAAAATCAAGATCAATAACATTTTAATACAATGTTTTAAAATTCAGAATTTATGTAAATTCTACAATTAACAAAATGTTACATTTTCTGAGGCCCAATGCAGTGACCTCGCTCTTCACTCATGACTTCTGATTATCTGAAAATAGTCCTGATTATTTTCCATTGAAAATTCCTATGGATTTTTCTGGATGAGCACTCTTAGCACTTGACATGAGGATGGGGACCATTCAGCAGGGTGTCCATGAGGGGTGCATTGGAATAGAGACATTCAGAAGGGACCATGATTGGTTTGATGAGCTTTTGCCACCACTGTGGAATTCTTTCAATTTTTGAATAAGGGACTCTGCTTCTTCATTTTTTCTGGGTCCCATAAACCATGTAGTTAGTTCTGTACATCCACTTTAGGGGCCTTTTATTCAATGATAAACTAAAATCCTGCATTTCACAGACTCCCCAAATTCCTGCTCTAACTAAACCTACCTTCATCACAAAGGTGAACTGAGAATGCAGATTTTATCTCTCTCTATGTTACCCACCGCAGAGCCATTAAGAACAAGAGAAAAGAGGAAAGTAGAACAAATCAGAGACAGATTTGCAATATGCATTACACTCATCATAAATAAAGACATGTTGGTCATTGCCAGCTTCCATCAGAAATTTCATTCTTGTGAGAAACTCCAGAAAGGAAACCATTCAGTGTTCTAATCAGTTTGGGACAGAATGGACCACACCCAGTTCTCAGCACCATACTGTGTGTTGGCATATGGAAGAATACAAGAGAATAGGCGTTAAAGAAAATAAACACCTTTGACCACACAACTCTTTTGCATAGTGATTCTTATTAATATTCTACAGACCATTCTTGGGAAATACCTGCTTAGTGCATGGCATACTAATCATATTAATCATGTATTTTATGAGGGAGAAACAATTTGGGTTCTAAGAATAAAGGAAGTATATAGAGTTACTAGGTAAAATACAGGGCATGTGAAATTTGAATTTCAGATAGACAATGAATACATTTGTGTGTAAGTTTATCACATACATACATACATATATTCACATATATATGTATCTTTATACATATATATGTCTGAAAATCAAATTCGGTTGAGCATCCAGCGTTTTTATTTGCTATAACTGGCAATCTTTGGAGTCTTGTCCCCAAACCATGTGTACTTCATATGAAGAGTGGATGGCTTATGAAAACTGGAAGTTGGTGGAAGGAGAAGGGGCAAACACTTTCAAAAATAATTCCTAAGGTCCTTGAAGGTCAGTGGGTAATTCCCGAAGCATAATGATTCTCAACCATGTGAAGTTTTAAAATATGCTTTTGATCAGGTTTTATCTTCAGTGACAGACTTACCATTAGGCGTAGTTTTCATGGGAAAAAAATGAATATAATCCAGCTTGAATTATATTTTCTTCATATCAACACAATTATCAAAAATTGTCATTCTAGTTATTTTTACAGATGAAAACCCCATGAAAACAAAGTTTCTAGGGTTCACTAGAGTCCTAATTCCAACCTGCCCTGGGAATCTGAATTAAAGGTCATATCACCTTATCTTTATAATTTTCATTTCCGATTTGTAATAATCAGAATTCCCAAGGGAAAAAGTATTTGTCTCCTGAGGGATAGTTTTTTAAAAAAAATTCAAGTACTCCAAGGCCTTAAGAATTACATTTTAGAATTTCCTATACGATCTGTCTTTTCCTATTAGAAAAATATATATATACATGTATATATAATTCTCCTAGAAAAGAATGTCAATTTCATCAAAATTTCTGTTGGTTATTACGTTTTTCTTGCCATCACCACTGAAAACGTCAAGGGTTATTTCATACCTGAAAGAGAACATCTTCTATGAAGTCCAAATGAAGTGATACATGTCACTACTTTAGGGATGTCTCCAAATGTCCCAGAAGGGACATTTAGAAGGGACATACAGAGTCCCTCCAGACAGACGCCGTGTTCTATTCATTTCCCAGGCTGAATATTCAATGCCTGTAGTTGTTAGGTACTTGCCATCTTTATTTGCCTCGTCTCGCCTTTAATTCCAAATGCAGAACATATTCACTTATTTCTGTTTCATTTTCCCCACTGATTCTCTCTCAAGGCCCTCCCAACATGGATTGTTTGTAAGAAAGATGCTAATCTAAAAGGATTTTTGCTTCGGAGAACAGAAAATTGTTATTAACATCATGGATTTCCCATTCTTTATCAGTCCACCAAACGTATGTGCTGTCTCAGCAGCCAAGTAACCAGCAGGGACAGATGGAGTATGACGGAGGATGGTCCCTCCATTCTTTTCTATATCAACCACTGAGGAAAAAAAAAACAGTGGAAAAAGTAGAGCTAGTCTACTGCAAGTTATCACCACCACTAACAAGCCAAACTTACATCCTGTGAATAGTAGCACAACCAGTCTGGAGGATGTTTCATCTTTGAATGAAAGGACAATGATTTATTTCCTCCAAAAACAACACTGGCCAATAAAAGAATCCAAAGCCATGTGCCATTATCTTAAACTGGCTCTTGTATCAGTGTTAGTAGCCAAAACAAGCTGCAAACTGCTTAGTGAAAAAGTTACTCTAGCTTTTGAAAGAAATCATTAGCACTGGAGTTAATTATATATAGATGAAAAGCCAGGAAAAACATGGTTGGTTTCAATCTTCATATGCAGGTGATATAAAATTATTGCCACCACATAACCTCTTGCTTTTCAGAAGATTTTGCTGCTTGTGGAGTTAGATAAACTACCATCTAACTTAGGGTAGGTGGGGTCTGACATTTACTTTACCACGGTGCTCATGAAGCAAAGATCATAATTTGATTGACAGATGGGCCTCATTACTCTAAGGTGTCTGTAGCCAAATGTGCTGTAAAGAACTGAAAGATTCAATTCTACTATCAATATTCATTGAGTTCCTACTACGTACAAATCAGCATATTGTGTGATGTAAAGACTGCAAAACAAAATGCAACAAATGGAAAACCGAAATAGTTTTTGTCCTTACAATCTAGTGGAGGATCAGATGCATTCACAAATAGCAACACAAGGCACAAAGTTAATGGGAAATCAGAGGAAAAAGACCAATATCAATCCACAAGGATGTGAATCACTGGTAATTTATCACCACCGCAGGAATAACAATGCCCCAACAATGCTATAATGACAGCGGGTTAGGATGGCTAGTTCAAAACACAAATAAGAATATATATTCTAAATAAATTAGCTTTACCAAACATAACAAACCAACCAGAAGTCTAAAAGACAAATAGTGATTTGTTTTTTTCATTTTGTGCAGGATTAGCTAGCTATTTATTTCATTGCTACAGGTGTGAACCCTGATTTTTTATTTCAATGATCACTAGATCTGCCAGCATATTGCAGATTCCAGGACAACAAATACATGCATTCCCTGGGTGTGACTGGATTAAGCCTGTGTGCATTTGAATCTGTGGTTTTAGCAAGGTTAGCCTTTCAACCTAATACTTTAGTTTCCAAAGTCATCCCATAGGCTTATGTCTGCAAACTTGTAAACATTGGGACTGAAAATGCTTTCTGTCTGTTTATCTTCTGGGCATCCTGTGTATTTTTCCCCTCAAATCCACTAAAACATTTGAAAGTAGGTAGAGACAGAGAGCAAGGGGTTCAGTGTTTCTTCACAAAAGAAATGGAGTGCATACAACAAAGACTTTCAAGTCCCTAAAAGATCTCTAACCTGGATCTACCTTCATTCAGCAGTTATTTGACCTAAGATGTTGCCTTTTTCCTGGTTCAAGGTGCTGAAATTGTGAGCAGAAGTCTGTAATAGTTTCAGAGTAATTTGTTTCATTGACATCATAATACGTGTTCTCCACCTACGCCCTGAATGCTTGGATGACCAGAAGACATTGTTGTAGCCACAAACCTTTCCTTCACAAAGAGTTAAGAAATAAATTCATGTAAATGCTTTATACTCAACTCTCTCCACTCCGTGCAATTTTCATTTTTTAATTATCTATCAAATAATAATGCAATAATACTTAGCATGTGTCAGGTGTTAGTCTATCCTTTTCCATCCAACAATCTAAGAGGTAAGAATATACTCATCACCACTTGACAAAAGGGAAAACTGAAGTATAGGACCTTGCAGCTTGAAAGTAGTGTAACCAAGAGGTCTGGCCGCAGAGGCTGTGCTCTTAGCCACTGTACCAGTCTACTGATGTATCTACTCCTCACAGGGTTTATAAGAATTATACAACATATGCAGAAAAGCTGGCACAAAGAAAGTATTTAAGAAGGTTAGTGTTAATAATTTTAAGACTTAAAATACAGCTAAAATATTTTTAAGTGAAAATATTCTAAAATATGTTCTTGGTAAAACTACTGAGTGATCCTAAGTTTACACTATCTAACCAGTGTTAGACAAACAGATACTCATTTCTTTGATACTTTATATCATTGTCTACCCCTCATGCATCTCAGTGCTTTAATTTTGCTAGTTTTATTTCCTCAACGGGACTCTAGATTCCTGCAAGGAAGGTGTGACTTCTACTCCCTCTCTCTAACATCAGACATAATGGTCTTGATGAACAAGAATCATTCAATAAATATTTGTAGATTGGTAATCAATATCTTCCTTGATTGTACTCCGTAAATTCATTGTCTGGGAATTTGTGTAGTAATTTTACAAGATGTGTGCTATTCATGTAAGTAATCAGTGTAGATGAATTCTTTCTAAATGTCCCTTTCTATATTTCTCTTAAATTGCACACATATGATATACATACGCATTTTTGTTGGATGTTTGCCTAGGAGTGGGATGCACCTAATATATGCATGTGTGCATATATATATGTATATGTGTATATATATATATGTGTGTTTATATATATATTCACTAAATTATATGTACTAGAATAGTACTACTTATAAGAGTCCCAAACTGGAAACTTTCCAAATACCCGTAAACCATAGAATGGAGAAACAAATTGTGATATAGTCAACAATTGAATGCTATATAGCAAAGAGAGTGAACACTCTATAAATATGTGGATTATCTACACAAAAAAAATGTTGAGACAAAGAAGTCAGACCCCAAGCAGTATATGCTGAATGGTCCCATTTATGTAATGGATAAAACTAATTAATGCTGCTAGAAGTCAGGATAATGGTTTCTCTTGC
The DNA here is from genome assembly GCA_004363575.1 of Solenodon paradoxus. NCBI lineage: Eukaryota > Metazoa > Chordata > Mammalia > Eulipotyphla > Solenodontidae > Solenodon > Solenodon paradoxus. The sequence continues at coordinate 110,073 of RJWH01003074.1, forward strand.
GTAGAGGTGGTAGGTAGCTGAAGAAGGCTTATTTATGGGAAGTTCGTAATTTTCTGTTTCTTGATTAGATTCTATTTCACATGTTTTTATTTGTCATAATTAATTGAGCTGTACATTTGTCACATAATAGTCTCTATTATACTTCAAATAGAAGCTTAAAAAAATCCTGTATTTTTAATATTGCAAGCTCTTCTCAAATGTGACTTTTTTTGTATTCCCTACCAATACGTCTCTTATCATAATGAGCCACACTGTTTTTAATTAGAAGATTGTGGAGATATTTTATGTGCCCATCCAACTCTAACTTTCTTGAGTGGTAGGATTCCCTGTATTTACTTGTATTTCTCATCAACATCTGGAGCAGTAAACTGAGCAGTCTTGGGTACATTAGTTAACTTCTCTGAGAGGCCAAGTAACTTTACTCTATCCAATATGCACCCATCCAGCAGTGAGCTGTGTTCATCTTCTCTCCAAAATGTATTTTCAGGCCTCCTCTACTTCCATTACCACCACCCGAACCAAGGGCAAGTCTTCTCCTCTTACAGAATTCATAAATATCTCCACTTTTTCTTATATTCTTCCAGCTCTTCTCTTTCATAGCAGACAGAGTGAACTTTGCACTTTTTAAATTGCCTTAAGACCTTCAAAGTCTTCATCTGACATCAATTTCAAATGCAGGGCTTGGACAGACACAGCATCCTTACTCTCTGTGTTCCAGGCCTTCCTCCCTTCCCCGAGCATTAGGTGGTCCACCTGTGTTCTTCCTTCTGCTGCTCATCCCTTATATCTCAGCCAAATAGATTGCTCACAAAGAGCTACCCAGATACCTTAAGCAAATCGATCTTCCCATGATTCTCTGTGGCTCCCGATGTCTAACTTTCACATTTCTGTAACCTATGTGTAGTTCCCCTCTGGACTGTAAACTCCACAGCAGTCTTGCCAACAGCCTTACCTCATCCACACTCCCTCCAATAGCCATCACTGCCCCGTGCTTGGAGTAGATTTCTTCATTCAGCAAATTTGCTCTTACTGCCTGTCACCTGAAGGCGTTAACACTGTAGATTAAGACTAGAAACACATATGTAATACATTGTGTTAGAAAGTAATAAATGATGTGGAGACGAACAAAACTGGAAGGTGGCTAGGGAGAGCTGAATAGGTGGTATCGGGGTACAATATAGATTAGAGGGGAGAAGGTGGAGTTCACACTAAGAGGAAGCCTTCGAGCAGAGTCTTGAAGAATGTGAGACTGAACCATGGAAGACGCAGAAAGATGAGTTCAGACAAAAGTCACTGCAGTGCTCCTGAGATGAGGGCATATACCTGAGTATGTAAGGGAGAGCTGGGGCCAGTGCGGCTGGAGCTGAGCTGCTGAAGGGGAGAGAAGTAGAGGGTCTTATTCAAAAGGCCAGAAGAAGCCTTTGGGCCTCTATAGGGATGTGGCTTCAAGTCAGATGGAAAGGGAGAGACACTGGAAGATGCTGAACATAGAGGGACACAGTCTGATTTATATTTTGGCCAAATGTCTGCCGCTGCTGAGTTGAGGACTGTGTATGGAATGTAAGGAGCCCAGAGTGGAAGTACAGGTGCTATTTAGGCAGGTGAGAGAGGGTGGAAGGTGGCTTCACTCAGGTAGGAGTAGCTTATTGCTCCCCAAATTGTCAGATTCTGGATCTAATTTTAGGAGAGAGCCCAGAGGATGTGCTGACACATTAGTTCTAGGGTTTAATTAAGAGAAAAACTAAAAAAATATTCAATAAACTTGTCTTGATTTGGTGAATGGGTGAATAAATTAATGAATGACACACAGCTATTAAACAGCAGCACAGGATTTACAGCAAGGTTGGTAAGACATTGAAATATGTTGATTCTCAACCTTTGAGACCCTGACAGAGAGTCTTTCTTGAGAAAACGGCAGCACGTGCACATACACGCCAACTTTGCATGCAACCTCAGGAAGCGCCAAGACCTTTTGTAATCTATTCGGGAACCCTCTGTTAAGAAGACTGTCACTCCATCACCCGAGAATCTAATGTAAAACTTCATTTCCCAAAGAACAGTTTGCAAAAACTTTGGTAAAAACACCTCTTGCATAAAAGTGCCCACTCCAATCTTACAAAATGGATTAAGGTTATTGGAAAAGGACAAGCTGTACTTCTAATTTCTGTGTTTAAAAATAACCCTTATAATGCACTATTTTCTGAGCCCCATTAGCAACAATATAATTTGTTGCATGATAATAATTCACCCTAGTCTTCACGGTGAAATAAACCTAAAAAGGTGATCCAAAGGCTACCTCAAATTATTTCCAGATTATCTAAGTAATCTTTGTATATATTGATGAAGAAAACATTTCGACAACTACGTGTGAATTATATTTTTAAACCCTATAAGGCTTCATAGGGAATAAGGCTGTTTCGTGTTTTGCCTTATCATTTAAATGACTTTACTGACATCCCAAGGGCTGTTTTCCAAAAGGGAAAGGTCTACCACAGTCATAAAACTATTTCAAGTCAATGGGGATCACAGAGTTAAAACTCTGGGGATTAACATGGGTCTGACTCAAAGGCTTTCCAACTGCTCTGAAGCATTTGTTTAAGAACTTAAAAAAAAGAAAAAAAAAAAAAAAAAGCGAGAGAAAATTGTCCAGAATCTACTTCAGGAAGTATCCTACAACTAGGAAAAAACCTCTGGTCCTGTGATTATATTGCCTGATCCAGATCGGCTCTACATCTGGATGCCCTTATATTCTTGGAGAACTGAGAAAAATGCCAGTCATATTCCAAGTTTGGTTTCTTAAATTATGAAAAGACTGTGGAAAGGGGTGTCAGCAGAATTCCCATTTGCTAGGACACAGGTGATCCACAAATAATAAACTTTGAGCCTTAATTTGGACTTTTGACTTCTATTGCCTTGCAGTTGAGTCAAAGTACATCTAAATATTCTGAGGCTCATTTTTGTAAGTGAAATATGAACCTTTTCCCAGTGAATGCAAGAGAAAGGCAGACAAACAGACATCGACCACTTAAAATATGTTTTTTTTAAATGCCATGGCCCCAGAAACAAAAAAATCCTATCAGTCAAATTAATAATGAATTGAATTATAAAGGTAAACATTGATAGGTCGGGTGATTGGTGTAAAATGAGAAACCACATTATGGAAATGGTGATAATATACGCCCCATACCCTGAGCATTGGTCTGTAATTCAGAATGTATTTCTGTTTGGAGTACTGATGTTAACATGCTTTCTTAGCAGACAGCAGAACAGCCGTTATGGTGTATGTTAATGCATATTAACAGCACAAGCATTTGCATATCTGGAACTATAGTGAAAAAAGCTTAACAAAATTTCTTTTGAAAGATTATTGTACAAACACACTGAATCCTTGCTAAATCTTGACATAACAACTTTTTATCCCCCGCCTTTTTTTTTTTTAAATAAACTAAGATATTCACACAATAGATTAATATTGTACTCAGGAAACCTGAACACAGATTCTTCCCACCCCCAACTCCAGCCACACCACACCACCACCCAAGCTATTTTTTTATTTCAAGTTTGCAGGCAGGAATAGAACAGCCCCGAATGTTTTCATCAAAAAAAATCACTTCTTATTTGTCTGCACACACCAAGATGAGATACCAAGTCTCTCCTTGTGATGAGCTACATTGCTAATAATTTCCAAATAGCCTGTCATATAACTTATCCCTTCACTGTGATTTTCATGTTTCTGATGCCTGTAATACAATACAGCTTCTGGAGACTTTGCAAGCGTAGAATGTGGTGCAATATGCAATTTATGACAGAGCTGGCTGCTCTGTGGTTCATGACTCTCATACTTATATTCCTTTACATCTGAAAATTAAATCGTATGTGAGAACAAGCTGGTCTTCCTGTAGAAATTCTCTGGGCTGCCATAAAAATTGTGTGTAGTTTTCAACCCCAAAACTAAATGAACTATGCTCAATGCACTTGTCACTCTTAAGCACATCCTTAAGCAACACCTTGTAAAATGGTTTGGATTATGTCCGATTTTTCCAAAAGCACAAGTGAGACAAGTCTACCTATTTTGAGTTGTGAATGCATTGTTGCCTTATTCTTATTTCAAATTCGTATTTTTAACCGGGTCATTGAAGAGGAAAATTATCCTTTTGATGTAGCATGTTTCTTTTTTCCCCCAACTTGCTATCTTTTCTAGAACTGTCCAGGCAAAGTTGAGTAACTTTTTGAGGGGCATGAAAATGAGTAGAGTTTCATAAGAGCAAAATTGAATTTAGCCTGAGCTTCCTGATGCCAATTTGGAACCAAAGTGCATTAAAGTCACAGAATTCTAAACCTTTCAAAACTGGATTTATAAGGGGAATGCTAACACAGATTCAACAGTTACAACTCTGCCAGGGATTACTTTAATACCAAAAGCACACGGTCTCACTTTATAGAAAGAGATTACTCAGTTGTCAAACAACAAAGGTTGTGTTTATCTATTTAAAAAAAAAATTTTAAGTGCACTTTTTACTTGACTGATGGGTGACCTTGAAATAATATGTCCTTTTGTGAGGGGTGGGGGGTTACAAGAGAGCAAAAATTTTGAAAAAGAGGAAGAGAAAGGTACAGTTTGCCTCTGATTTCACAATTTGTTTTATCGATAAGGCTTTGCCAGATTTGCTTAACTGTTTCTTATTCTGCTTTTGTAAAGAAACCAAAGGTGGGCTGGGGGGAGACAAATACACAATAAAACTGACAAAGAAAAACAGTTGGATACTGATCGCTGATATAGGAATGAAAATATATTTAAGTTAATATTGGTCTAGAGGGAAAAACATTAAAGAGAAGATTTTTAGGAGAAAGAAAAAAAACTCAGAAAGCTCCAAAACCAGTAAAGCTGATCTTTGATTAAAATATTTACAAAAATGCCAGGGAGACAAAGGCAAAAACCTAAGTGATTTTTAGGTTTATTGTGTCTGAAATGAAATGAGAAGGAACAACCATTGAACTTTGGGGAGAGGGGGGACAATACAAGAGTGAAGTTAGTGACTTTCCGCAGAGGACGCGAGGCTGGAGTTTGAAGTCCTTCGCAGAGGACTTGCAGCTGTGTCTATATTTTATATATATATATATATATACACATATATATATATATATATATATGTATAAAGAATCTCTCCCTGAAAAGTTGTTGAAAGATACCAGCAAGTAGAGAAAAGGAGCCTCTGAGAATGCCTTTTGCATGGAGAAACTGTTCTTATATTCCAAATTCCTAAGACATGCAGAAGTCTTAGATGTTAATAAGAGAACACACACACACACCCATAAGTTACATGCCATGAAACAAAACAAGGAAACAAGGAGACCTTTGTTGATCTCTGTTTGCTGGTACAAATCTTAGTTTGGGTCAGCATCTCTAGACCATTTTCCTGATTTCAGTTCCTTTCCACGGCTTTCTGTCTCTGGGCACCCAGGTGCACAAACGGGATGGTGGTCTTCACAAAACATCATCAACAACAACAAAAGCCCCTCTCGCTCACACAAAAGCCAACCTTGCAAATGAATGGAATATTAACGACTCCCTAATAGTTGCACCGTTGGCAGGGCGAAACTGAGCACTCACACAGCTATTTCTACAGATTGCCAGTGCAGCCGAAGCAGCTCGAGGAGAAACACACCTACTGTATGTGAAATGCTGGTGCAGATTTTTTTCCTATCAGTCTAACCTTCTGTGTTGATGCATGAATGCTGGTACCCACTTACAGGGATGCCAGATGATCAGTGCAGAATGAAGGTCCCAAGAGAGAGGATCACATGGTTTTCTCTGCCCTGTGACGTCACTAGCAGATGGCATGGGTACCAGCTCTGGCAGTTGGCATCAATGTCACTTTTTAGAGATCAATGAGATAGTGCAGATATACACAGATCTAGAGACTCCAGGAGACGATGCGACACTCAGCCTGAAAAGATTTGGAAGATCCAAAATGAAAACTGATTATTGAATGAAATTAAAACCTAAGGTAATATAAATAAAGATATACTTCAATTGATGCTGGCTTTGCATGCAAGTATTTAAAGATACAGTGCCACTGTCTTACTGTAGTTATCTGCTCTTTGCCATCTCTAACTTCTTATCATATTTCATTCTTATGATGTAATTATCGCATACTTTCACGGCTATTATGTAATACTGCAAGTATGTGGACATTACTAAGAGTTAATGTGTGTGTGTGTGTGTGTGTGTGTGTGTGTGTGTGTGTGTACTGAGGGGGCTGGAGATTGTTAAATTAAAAAGTCTCTGTTTTAATGTGCCTATTTGTTTGAAGACTTTAGATGAAAATACTTGCTGCTTCACCAAATGAAAGCCAAAATTGCATTTGAAACACAAATTATTTTCCCCTTTCATTCGGGATTCTGAACACACGTGCACAATTGCAGTCAGAATCCTTGGACCGTTCCTGTCAGATATTAGCTAGAGGGAGACTTCTGTGGCTTGTAGAACAAAAACACTGTGAGAGTACGTTGTTTGTGTGTGTGTGTCTTCCCAGGATGATTTGAACAGCAGTAAACAGCAATTGTATTTAGAAAATAATTTTAAAATGTTAAATTGCAAATGTCTCAACAGTTTCTTTGGTTAAAAAGACTTGCCTGTGATCTTTATTAATTTTATTTACGATTGGAGCTTATTGCAAATTAGCCTAACCTCCCCCTTCCCTTTTTTTGTGAAAGCTGGGAAAATAGTACTCTTTTACATAATTATTTACTGATCAGGAAGAAATTAGTTTTAAAATTGGCTCCAATTAATCTTTTCTTTGAATGTGTATCTCAACACCCACTTATTTGCTACATTTGCTACAAAATGCAGCAAATAAAGTTAAGGCTTATTTTTGTTTCTAAATAAAACCCCACAAATTTGTCAGCTAATGGAGATACAGCACTTTTCATTTGAAAAACTGGTTTCTCTCCTCATTCTGTACTCAGGGGAATTGGAATTAATGAACTCTTGCATTGCTATATCCTGTTTTACATTGGCTTTTTTTGTGTATTAAAAACCAGTTTTAGATCAAAGAGACTCGAAGACGGTGGTGGCTTTGCACTAAATGCTTCATCTTTTATTTTCTCTTGGAATTTGCCTGTTTCAATGAATCCTATTGCCTGTGTCAATATTTTTTAATAATTACAACTCTGCACAAACTCAGATTCTATGTCATGTAAACATTTGTACCAGAATCAGTCTTTTTCACATATTTTATATGCTGGTGATAAATTGATGAAATAGGTCTTAAATGTGCAAACTTTAAAAAAATGAAAACATTTTAAACATTGTGCTGACATTTTTTTCAGGTAATTTAAAACTAGAGAACCATGTTAACGCTACCATTTGATGAGTCTGTGGTCATGCCAGAATCCCAGACGTGCAGAAAGTTTTCTAGAGAATGCGAGGACCAGAAGCAAATTAAGAAGCCAGAAAGCTTTTCCAAACAGATTGTCCTTCGAGGAAAGAACATCAAAAGGGCCCCAGGAGAAGAAACCGAGAAAGAGGAAGAGGAGGAAGACAGGGAAGAGGAAGATGAAAACGGGTTGCCCAGAAGGAGGGGTCTTAGGAAAAAAAAGACGACCAAGCTCCGGCTGGAGAGGGTCAAGTTCAGGAGACAGGAAGCCAACGCCCGCGAGAGGAACCGGATGCATGGTCTAAACGACGCTCTGGACAATTTAAGGAAAGTGGTCCCCTGTTATTCTAAAACTCAAAAACTGTCCAAAATAGAGACTTTACGACTGGCCAAAAACTACATCTGGGCACTTTCTGAAATTCTGAGAATCGGCAAGAAACCTGATCTGCTCACATTCGTCCAAAACTTATGCAAAGGTCTTTCCCAGCCAACGACAAACTTGGTGGCAGGCTGCTTGCAGCTCAACGCCAGGAGTTTCCTCATGGGTCAGGGTGGGGAGGCTGCTCACCACACAAGGGCACCCTACTCTACCTTCTACCCACCCTACCACAGCCCTGAGCTCACCACTCCCCCCGGCCATGGAACTCTTGATAATTCTAAGTCCATGAAGCCCTACAATTATTGCAGTGCGTATGAATCCTTCTATGAAAGCGCTTCCCCTGAGTGTGCCAGCCCTCAGTTTGAAGGTCCCTTAAGTCCTCCCCCAATTAACTATAATGGGATATTTTCCCTGAAGCAAGAAGAAACCTTGGACTATGGCAAAAATTACAATTACGGCATGCATTACTGTGCAGTGCCACCCAGGGGTCCCCTTGGGCAGGGTGCCATGTTCAGGTTGCCCACCGACAGCCACTTCCCTTACGACTTACATCTGCGCAGCCAGTCTCTCACCATGCAAGATGAATTAAATGCAGTTTTTCATAATTAATGAGGAAAATGAAAATAAACAGTGGTCATTCACCTCCCCCGTCTAATTAAGACAAAGCAGATGCTTGTGGGCTGAGTAATTGGCACAGCTCTATCTAAGGTGTTTACTAGTTTCTGAAGTGTGTTTCAACTATTGTGAGAATTTTCTATGTAATAATAAATCTCTTTTCGTATGAGAACTTCTTTTCCTTTCCTTTTGTCTGTAAAGCACTGTGATTTTGTTTCTACTGGAAGAATTTTCTTGTTTCATTTTCTTTTAAATTCACTTAATTTGTTTGAACCAGGTGTCTAAGAATATACTGCTGAATAAAGACGTACACACAGCATAAGTCATATCTATTTCAGTTGTACAGTGATATAAAAATGCATGCTTTAAAATCAGATAAATAAAATGATGTGTGTATAACCATTAGGAATTATATATTATGTATCTTAAGAAGTTAAAAATTTTAAATATAGAGAATAAACTGACAATGATTATGGGAGATGCATTTGGAGATGTACAACAATATAGAAAAACTCTGCAATTCTCTTTTTATGAATCCAAATACAGTCAATTGGTAAATACTCCTCTTCAAGTATTTGCAAATAGGACAACATGATATTTGGGGTGGTGGTGTCATCATTTGGGAACGATTATTTCAATCCTAAAGAAAGAAACATTGCAGTATTTATTTTGTAATGCTCAGAAATCTCTGTATAGGTTTGTTATCACAAATGGATAACTGTGTTTTTCCACCCCACATTTTTAAAGTAATTAAATAGATATTTCCACTTGTAAAGAACATCTATTAGCTGTGATATTTTGTATGATATTTATTAGTTCCTGGTACACAGCTGCTTTCTGTCTCCAATACCCCCTGCTCCCCCTTTCAGAAATATTTCTGGATTTCAAAACCACACAAGATAAAACAAATTTCTTAAACTATACAGCAAAGCATTTACAATATATATTTTGAGTATCTTAAATGAAAGAAGAGGAGCCATGAGATTTAAACATCCTGGGGAAACAATCATAAATCCTGGTAACCTTCAGTCGAAATTCGGTGGCAAATTTCCAGCAAACACCAGAATGAATGCTAAAAATTGAAGGTTTTACTCTGCGCGGTTTAAATAAGTCTGGCCGACTGGAAGCTACAGTCCATGTGATTAAAAGTTTCCTAATTAAAGGCTAGCAAAAAATCGACTGGAAGAGCGCCCAGGGAGTTCACCTTCTTAAACCGAACCGAGGCCCTTCTAGAATAAAAACCAAGGTGGCATTGACCTCCCTCCAAATGCCTTCTTGCGCAGGTTTGCCTCCCAGAGGGAGGAAAAGGATCAGCTGTCAAGGCTGGTGAGGGCAGCAGAAATGGGCCCAGCGGTGGCAGGACGGAGCGGAGCGGGTAGGCCGGGCCGCGGGCCGCAGAGGCGCTGGCCTTGCGCTGCGCACTCGCACCCCGCGGGGAACGCCGGAGCCGCCGCCCGCCCGACTGCGCCTCGCGGGCCGCCCCTGAAGCGAACGCGAACCGAGGCTGCTTCGCGTCCCGGTGCAGTTGTCACCCGGGCAAAGAGCACAGGTTGCACTGCCCAGGTCCGGCCCGCAGTGGGCGCCTTCGGGTGAAGGGGCCGCGCCTGTGAGTCCTGGCTCTAGGAACCGGGCTCGTTTCGCTCGCCCAGAGAAAAGGCTGCACGATCTGGCGAGTGCATGGGCTCTCAAGACCTTGCCCTGAATCCAGGAGAGGGCGACCTCTGCGGGGTCAGGCCTGGACAGGCAGGAAAGGAGTAACCCCTTCATCAGCCCGGTCCGCTGCAAAAGGGGACATGGAGGCGGTGGGAGCGCCAGTCTGCCCAAGTCCTTCTAGGAGCCTCTATCCTGTGCCTCCCCTGACTGGCGGGACTTCTGGAGACCAGGCAGAGAGGCCTGCACCCCGGTCTGCACTAGGCTGTCCCTCAGCAACTCCCCGCATTAAAAGCTGGGGTCTCCGCTGATGCGCAAGCCGCGCTCAGAGGGCCAGAGGTGCCCAGCAGCTGCTGGCGCCGGGCTCTGCGGGTGATGAACGCGCCCTTCTAAGCGGCACCGTTAGCGCCTTTTCATTCCAATCCCACGGGGACGGGGGCAAAGAAGTCAGGAGAAGAGGAAATGTGCCCTCCAGGGCTGGAGAAAAGTTTGTCCAAGGCAGCGCACCAGCCAGCTGTCTGTTCTCCGTTGGTCTTGAGCACAGGAGTGAATAGCATTTGCTTATTCCCCACAGCTCACAAAACCTACCGTGTCCAGGATTCCTGGCCTCTTTACGGCCCCTCAGACACTAAGAATCTGATCACTGCTCACCCCTTCTAATCGGAGCAAGAAATGAGGAAGCATCTGGAAACAGAAGAGTCTGGCTTAAAAAAAAATGTATAGGGCTGTTTAGTTTATTCTCCATCAGAAAGGTGCTGTCTCCTCCCAAACATCTCCAAGGTGACCCACAACCCCAGGGAGTATCTTGCCTGCTTACTGGGTCCAGACAGCCTTTGAAATCCTCAGTCTTCCCAGCGTCACAAATTCATATTGGTACTAGAGATTGCAACAGGAGAGGCATTCTCATCTCCCTTCTGGCAATATGGGAAAGCCAAGAAGAAATGCAGCTGGCTGAATGTCTGGGGAAGAAGCAAAGGTTAGAAGAAGCTCTCAGCTCAAAGATATGTTCAAAAGGAATTCAGTCACAGAATGGGGCTTTTGGGGGACAGACCCTAGATATTTATGGAATGTTTTCCATAATTTGGATGCATACATTCAATGCATGTTCTCTCCTTCAGTGGACCTGTGGGATCCCAGATACTTGTGTGTGAGTAGAGTGTGTGAGACTGAGCCCTGTGTCATAATTATCCTTCAGATCCCACAATGACCCCTGACTTAGAAATCCTGCGCTCCCCCTTTACATGCACCAAGGATCCTGTTTCAGTTTTCTTCCTCCATAGGACACTCCCTTTTCTCTATTGACTGCAGTCCTGAGAAATCATATGACTTGTTCAATCCTATACCAACATGACAGATGCTATGCACTGCAACATCTTACAGTAGTATTCCAAAGGCAGGGAAAATAGTGTAGCACAGAGAGTGTGGCTTAGGATCAGAAAGGCTCAGAGTCAGACAGATCTGGGTCAAAATCCTGCCTGACCAGTAACCTCAAGTTGCAGCCTCAGGGAGAGAATACAAAACACCAGCCATGCTCAGACACCTTAACTCCTTGCTTACTTCCTGACTATGATTTCCTCATGTTCATGTTCAACATGAAAGGATGAAATGCCTTTCTCTCATCTGAACTATTTTAATAATGATTATTTAAAGTTGATTAGGTGACTCTTCTTTTAAGCTGAATTATGTGAGATCATATTTAATTTCTCACATGTTTATCCTTTCTCCTTTATCAGAAATGTAAGTATTCCTCAACAAAATAAAGATGCACTTGTCTCTCACGTTAAAGAAGGGTTAGGGGTAAAATAGAAGTGTTGGCAGTGCAGGATCCATATGACTTCAGCTACAACTAGATTCCTTCTACTTTTCTATCCCACTAACCTCAGTGTGGGTCTTCTAGCCTCCAAGAGACCTCATGGCCCAATATGGCTGCTAGAATTCTGGACATTTCAACTTCCTAACAATTAAGAAGGAAAGTAGATGGCAAAGTGTCTCCACCCACTAGATTAGACCCTTTTAAAGCATACTTAGGGATGCTCCACCTTGTCACTTCTATTTATATCTCACTGATCCCTCTAGATAAGAAAAGTTGGGAAATCTATTCTTTTCACTGGAGTATATTGCCACCTGGAATAAAATCAGCTCATAAGAAAGAAGAAGAAAATGGATGTTTGTTAGACAGAAGTCTCTGCCAATTCACTTCATTGAGATCTCATCTTAAACACTGTACAGACCTGCTTGGATCTCTGTCTGCACATCATAGGTGCTCAATAAAATTTTTGATTATTTAAAAAATATTCAAGAGAGCCCAGACGGCAAATACATTCCCAGAACATGTCTTCTATCTATGTACCAATGTGACACAATAGAAATTCAGACTTCAACTGGACCTTCACCTTAGTACACCTACCCTTCATTAATGTCTCTCATGAACCACACTGACCTTCTCCCCCCTGCACTGCCCTGGCCCTAGCCCCAGACATGACACTTATATTCTGCCCGTGGAATTGCCTATCTTACTTAGAAGGTTTAGTCTAGACAAGAAATTGGCTTTTTTTTTTTTAAGATGGTGAGTCCATCTTTACATACATCTTCCCTTACCAGTTGTGTATAGCTAGGTGTGTACCCCTCTTTCCAAGACCAATTCCTTCTCTACATCCATCAATTTCTTACTCTATTCTCTGAGATCATACACTGTCCCCAAATATTATTTTTCTCATTTCTATTCTTTTTTCCATTTTGACTACATATATTTGTGTTACCAAATGGTCTCTTAGGTTCCCTCAGTGCTAGATTCTAAATAAAGTTTGTTCTTAAGTCCAGTCTTCCTCCCTCCTGAAAAATGCATGACCTTGGGACTCTCACTCTCTGTTTTTTATACATATCTTTTATAACAAAAATATTTTATTTGGTAAATACTTGGTCCTTTTCACCTGTAGACATAACCTCCTCCAGACTGTATCTTTTTGCTGTATCCTCAGTGCTTAACACAATACCTGGCACCTAGAAGATGAGCAGTAAAGACTTAATAAGGAAATTGGAGCTGAGAGATAAAAGGGTCACAGATGACACCAGGGCTTCTAATCTGGACAAAGAGATGGATTGTCACAGATAGGGACTTCAAGATAGGAAGCAGGTTTCATTTTGTTTGTCTGTATGTTGAATAAAGTGTATTCTAAACAAACTGCGTTTGAGTAATCTGTGGAATGCCCAGGTTAATTTATCTGAATGTTAATTAAAAATTCAAGTGTCAACATGCTCTGGTGGAATAGCAGTTAGGTCACTTGCCTCCTAAGAAGCAAGTCACATACCCCTGAGTTCAGCTACTTTCTTTGAGCAGTTATATGTGCGAGGGGCTTAGGCAAGGGAAGTTGTCTATTCTGTGTTCTCATGCTAAAGTACGGAACAGGATGCCCTGCCCAAGGCGCAGACCCAGTTATCTATATAAGGCTTCCTCCTCAAATTGAAGAAACAAAACATCCTCAACAACACACCTTTCTTCATTCCAAAGTGCTACCTAGTCCCTTGTCCTCTCTTCTTCCTAATCAAGTTCCTCACTAAGTTCTTGACACCAATGCCTCACTTCTTTAGCGCCTTCTCTCTTTGATCTCCTGCATTCCTTTCTCCACCTCTACCATCCAACAGAGACTGTGCGTTTTAATATATATTTAAGCTCATATTTTATCATGTGAATAAACCCTCCTGATGTCTAAAAAAAAATTAAGGTGTGAAAACCAGTGCTATAAATAATTGAGATATCAGGTTGGAAAAGTTAACTTGAGATCTCATTATATAAGACCCAGGGTGTCACCCATAGAACTGTGAAACATCACCTGAGAATATAGATCTGAGGATTCAACTTTGCCGGGACACATCCATTAGCTTTTTGACTGTGGTTCAAGAAACTTTGAAAGTTCTCAGTTTCTGGAAAAATAAGACTCATAAGATGTAACACAAGTTAGTAAAGAACAGTGACTGTTCTTCAATCCTTATCCTCTTTGCCCTCCCCCTGGATGTCTCTGCCTTCCCACGTGATGGTGGGTCTCCTCAATTCTATCAACTCTTCTCGTGTCTCATTTGCCAGCTCTTCTTCCTCCTCCTCTCAGTCCCCTCAGCACAGTCTTCTACCCTCCCTTCATTTTCTCAAAGATCCTACCTCTCCATATTCTGACCCTCTAAATAAGGATTTCCAAGTCTGTCCTTTAGCCCACAAAATCGCTTCACTTGTACATCCCATTATCCCCTAAAACACGCTAAGTCTATAATGGAACTGCCTCCAAAACACTGCCCAATCCTGTCAGCCCTACAGGAGAATCTAGAACATTCTTGCAGCTTTCTGTGAATATACTCTCTGAGCTTTCTTGGATTAAATGACATCATGAATACGAAAATCATCCTGAAAAAAAAGTATTAACTATTTCATATATTCTCTTTTCTTTCTGGCCATCTCTTTTTCAATGTAGTCTACAAGTTCTGTTGATATTCCCTTATCATTTCACGGCTGGACCAATTACTGGCTTCCATGCTAATTACTCCTGCTCTAGCCTTCCTCCTTCAGGCCTTTTCCAATGCCAAATTAATTTCCCAAATTACTTCAACACACTAATCCTTGGAGTAAAACATTTCGTGATTCTCATTTTCTACCTGATAATTGATAAAATACAGTTTAATTTTTCATTCATCTAAATCCTCATATTAAAACTCACAAAAACTGTGAACACCATATAATACTTTAAAATTTACAAAGCACTTTCCACATATTCACTCTATCTTTACTTGACCAGAAATAGAATCAGCAAATTCGTGTCACTTTCTATGGGTACAACACAGATGGACATAGGTAAAGACAGCCAGTCCTTGAACTTTCACCCTTGGGTGATGTTATACTCCATATCTTCCTAATATCGAAGGCATTATTATTAAACCCTTAGTCCACCATTCCAACCTGACACCCTATTTTGGTATAGTTTATTCAAATGGTATCTTAGGAGTTCATATGCATATAAAAATGTTTCTGATGCTGCTGAAGACAGATATGGAGGGTCAGAAATCCCTGCCTCTTCTGAGATATTTCTGGGAGAAAACTTAGACAACCTCTGTTCTGTAGGAACATATCCCTGGGCTGAACTCGTTTATTGCACATCCATCCATCTCTATGTCTTTTATCGTTCCACCTGTTTGAAATGTCCTCGTCTATTCTCTGCTTTCTCGAATTCACATACCCAGGTCACCTCCTCCATGGAACCTCCCACGTCTCTCTGGTTTATAGTAGCACCAAGCTGTTCTGAAACCACAGCCCTAATGTTTCCATCACATCATTGTCAATTAAATTTTTGCTGCCTAAGTATTAGGTTACACTCGTAATCTGATTTGAGTCGTGTGTTGTTCTTTCACTTACAGATATGACTAGACTGTAGACTGTTTGAGAGCAGGGGCACTGCTTAATCTTTGTATCTCTGCAGTGCAGACTCGTTAATTTATTGATTTCATGACTGTAATTAGAGATAAGCTCTCGTCTTGTCAGAGAATAACCTCAATTCAAAAGCAAAGCAGCACGGACCTTTTCACAACCCAAACAACTGACACTGAGCAACCACCATAAGGTTCAGATTTTCACCTTTAAAGTGAGAATAATAACACATATGTCATCGGGTTGTGAAGAAAAAATATAATCATTTATGAAAAAGTACTCAGCTTGCTTCCTGCATCAAAATAAGCAAGCAGTTGAGGAAACCTGTTATTCTTTTGATTATTAATGTGATATAAACACATTAACTACTGCTAAATATGGACAGAAATCTTTTTCAAAGTTCAGGTTAGATCCAGGTAGCACATCATGATACACATTTAGTCTAGCTAACATCATAAATATATTTTAATAAAATCAAAGAGTCCCTCACATATGGTACAAATAATTACTATCTCATCTGAAACTTCAGACACACACACAGATATAGTATTATGTATTTTATGATATCAAATGTCAAAAATAGTTGATCAGGAAGATAGCTGTAGTAGAATAAATGTATGAAAGTACCACAGATTCTAGAATCTATTTATTCCTGTATCCAATCCTCTGAGCTGTGTTATAGCTTATATCAGACTCTGTCACACCAGGGAGACTTGAAGGACCCATCATAATCTTGCAAGAATCCAGTCAAGGCCTGGAGTCATTGGTCAGGATTCCCAAGTTTTGCTGGGGATTAGAATCACACAGGAATCAGATTTTACAATACCAGTTCTCAAGTTCCACTTCTGCAGACTGAATCACTTGGTTGCTGCGTTACCTAGTCCACATACCTTCCTTGAATGCCAACACAAGATGTAGTCACATCACCAAATAATAAACACAGTCTTGGAGGTGAGAGCTAAAGGCTAGTGAAAAGCAGGCTGTAATACCATAAAACAGAGCCTACAGTCTTCCAGTTCTCAGCAAGATTGGGATGTAGACAATGGAAGAGAACAAGGGAGAGGAGGAATTTCTGGCAGCCATTAGTGTAGGTGATTAAAGAGAAAGAAATTAAAGCATACCACAAGTCATACTCGCCTTTGTGAAGCAGCAGTGATCAGGTAATATCCCAGGTGTGTGATCTGTGGAGATACATGGTGGTTTTCTTTCCAACCTTTGAGTTGACAGCTGTCTAGGATATACATATAGAAGACTCTTGGCTACGTCATTGGAAAGCAATGAGTCCCAACAATTTTGCCATTTTTCCCTGGTTCGATTCTAAAACATACGTACATAGCTACACTCAAATTCCCCTTGCTGAGCATTGCCTATCTACTTATTCTCAAAATATAAGCGAAATAAAATCGTTGATGATTTTGTGTATTTGCATGTAACACCTGACTCTACACAACAGGAAGCATCCTGGTGGATCATGAGCTGGGACTTTCACTCCTCTTTTGTGATGGAAGATTCCAGACTTGCCACCATCCTGGTAGCTTTAGATCCCGACTGCCTCATGTCAGAGTCTTAAGAGCAGCACCATGGGTTAGCAATTAGGAGTGTGGCTTGTTGTAATGGAAAAATGAGTATTTGCGTTCTACTAGTGTTTCTCCAAGGCCTGGGAAATAACAAGGATCTCCCCCAACCATTTTTTAAATTCTATTCTCTACTGCATCCAGAGAATTGCAAATTGAGCCACCTCAGTCTCCACTGGATAATAATTCTATATTATATGAAAGAGAGTCTAGACAGGAATACAGACTAGACAGCACCCTATGGGGAGCTGGAATTTTAATTTTTAATTTATCTTAATTTTTAAAATATGCCCAATTTTCATATTTCTAGTCAGATATTTCATATATTTAAATTACATTGTGTCATTGTTCAAGGAAGAACATGGTAGAAATGTAACTGATCATCTAACGGAACATTAGAGCAGTACTTTGGCAATTGCACCCTACCTTCAACAAAACCTTAAAACAATGGATGATGACCTTCCTGCATTTATATCTCAATGGGGGAAGAAAAGTGAAAGATTCATTGAAAGGAGTTATTCATTCATTTAACAACTATTTGTTGGATCACTGTTCTGATGAGTCCTTTGCTGCTCTAGACACTGAGATTACAGTGAAGCAGAAGGAGGCAAAATCCCTGAGAATATAAAAATGAAAAACACTTTTCCTCAAGAACACAGAGTCTAAAACAGAAAATATTATGTAGATAGTCGTAAACTGATCAATCAATGGAGTTAGTGGAGGGATCATGGATAGAGGCACTGCCTAGGTAGAGTATGAAGTGTGTAGTACACAGAATTTCCTAGAGGATGCACTTCTGAATTAGAGACATTGCACAGGTAAACCAGTCTGAGAAGGTGTAAGGTGAGACTACTTCTTCCCTTTTCCTGTTATTTCCAGCCAGGTGACACTATGATATTTCTGGCCTCTCAGTACCTCTTAAGGGAGAGAATACTTTAAAAAGATCTTGGAGAAGAATATTGGGAATATTTGTTCTTTCCAGCCAGCTTGTTCTTACATGTTTCTGTGAGTTCCAAGTTAAGGAACCGTGAGGAGCCTTCAGTGGTCCAGGCTCTTCTGTGATTATTCAGAACAGTCTCTCCAGGTCTAGGGTTGAGTTATCAACTTAATTTAGTCCAACATTGGAAGCAATATTTTTTGACCTTAATGTTATCAATTACGAAGCTGATCTTTAACTTCCATCTTGTCTTATTTCTTATTTTATTAAATAATTGAATTTGAAGGGGAAAAGATGATACTTATGGGAGCCACATCTAAGCTTCTAACAGAAGAGTTTCAGGCAGAATTGTTTACCTAAGAAAGGGAAGATGCAAATCACTTTCAGAATTTCAAGTTCAGTTGACCATGGTGTTTAGTGTAAGGGAAGATTTGCCTGAGATGAACCAAGGTTAACTGGTAAAGTCCACACCATGAAATCCTTTCTAAATCTGCAAGGGATGTGGCCCAGGGGAGTACTACAGAAGATATGCATTTTAGAAATATCACTGTAATGGTAAATGGGAGTTTCAGGAACCCAGGAAATGGATCAGAAAATAGCTCAAATGAAAGAAAGGTCTAAGGGGTGATGGAGACAGAGAAACTGGATGTGTAAACTGAGCAAGAGAGATGAGGTTGAAGAGTAGAGATATGACTGTAACTTGGATCAGGCAGGGTAAGGATAGGGAAGCTATAAGTCTCTCATTTTGAACTGGTCAAGATTAAGTGCCTTATGGAAAGTCATTCAAGCTATGCAGTAGGCAGCTGAATGGCTCCTCTCTAAGTCTGGAGTTCAAAAGAGAGAACTGAGCTACAGATGTAGACTTAGAAGCATGGACGACTGAAGACCCCCATCTAAGTGTGTTACATGTACTTTCTCATTTAGTCCTCCCAGCACCTATGTGGTATGTCCTCTTAGTAGACTCCTCGGGAAATTGAGGCACAAAACCCAGACAGGTTCACAGTTGATAAATAGTGGAGTGAAAATTCAATCCAAAGGAGTCTGTCTCCAGGACCCCCATTCTCCACCAAGCTAAACAGCTTCAGTTAAGAGAACCAACTGCAATCTGCAAAGTTTTGCGCTAACATTAAGGCATGATTAATTTCAATCCAGAAGGGGAAAGAAAATGCTGTTATATGATAAAGATAAATCACCTATAAAATAAAGGGAAAAAAGATACTTGAAACAATGCAGTCCCACCTGGCTGTACGAGACTGGTGACGACTTCTGGGTAAAAATATACTCATTGTTTATTGGTGAAGTTAACCAGTTTGAGCAAAATCGTTTTCCCTCTAAGTGGGGTGTTAAGGGAAATAGTAAATGAACTCTTAAGCTTTCAAAATGATAATCTAGCATTACTTAAAAGTCTACAAATTTGTTGCTAAATGTATTTAAATCTTACCAGCGAACATGATGCTGGTTATTAAAAAGTAATTCTGGAGAAATTAGCTTGCAGCTACAAAATTAATATAATTCATTTATTACTTGCAGCCACAAATCAAGATGCTGTTAACACTGCTACACACAATTTAATATGCACAGTAAGTTTCCATATGGCTTCAATTTTAGGTTTTGGGTCACTCCATTGAATCATTTACAGAATAGGCCAGCCTGTCTAGTCAGAAGGAATCTGACCTAACCAAATGTGAAGAGAGGTTTTCAAACCATGGAACTGAAGATTCGGATTTATTTCTTAGTTTTATCATTTGAAGCAAATATATTTTAAATCTATAAGCTTACTATTACACAGAGATTTAGTAATGACAAAACACCAAAAGCACCCAATCTCTTAAAGTAGCCAAGACTCTTCTTTTTTTTTCCTATGGTTCCCAGTTGTCTTCTACTTTTCACTTTTTCTTAGAATATGTTTGAGGAGAAACACACGTACACACGAACGCGCACACGCACACACACACCTATTTGATTTGTTTAAGATGGCTGAAATAAAATAATTATTCAGATGCTCCCTGGTAGAGAAGGGATTGGGCACAGTCCATGTATATTCCAAAATCTCAGGTTTGTGTCCCGGGACCTGCAGGAACAACCAAGATGAATAACTAAAGTACTTCTTGCTCTTCTCTCTTCGGGCACTTCTGCCTGCCTCTGCTCACCTCCATTCATCCTTTCTCGAAGAAAAAAAAAAAAAATAGAATTATTCAGAGTTGAAGCCGGCTTCTTCCTAATCCTGGGGGACGGATGTGAAGCTCTTGTTTCATAGCTGGATATCACGCCTTGGTTACAAGCAGTTCAAGCTCCCTACTGAATGAGATCCGCCACCTGCATTATTCTAGGTAGGAGACACGTAATAATCGCACTTTATGTTTCAGGCCTGAAAGAGAATAATAAGCCTCAAGAATAGGGATTCTGTCTCTCCACCGTTCTCCTTTATTGTTTTGTTTTCTGGTGAACCACTGTCACGAAGTTCCCCAGTCTGTTTTGTAAGGAACGACTTCTTTTCTGCTTCAGCCATTTCCCCACCATGACGGCTGATTGAAAGACGAGAACTGCAGTCGCGCTTTCTCCAGACTTGATCCTAGAAAGGATCTCTTCATCAGTCATGACAAGGCTTCTCTTCAGCCCCTCTTGTCAGATTCTTTGTTCTGCAATTTGCAAAAGTTAAACTGACAAGGGAAACCTCTAAGTAAGAAAAAAAAAATTGTTGCAGAGATTAGGCTTGTCAAATTTGTATTTGGCAGTTACACCTCTCTGCTTATGTTCTATTCAGATGGAATGGAAGGCGGAAGTGGGAGGAAGACAGGAAGTGAGAACACAGAAAGGCAAATCACTCTTTGATTTGTATGGGACAGTGATGTTCCCACCAGAAAAGGGAACAGGGCTAGATGAGAGGAGCAACCCCAAAAGGTTTCTATTCTAGACTGACACAAAGGTGTGCCTCTTTTTTCTAAGTGCTCTGTACTTTGAGCCTAAACAGGAAAGTATAGTAACTAGAAAATAAACATTCTGTAAAGATTGGTAAAGAAAATTAGAAATATGACATCGATAGCTCTAAGGACTTGTGGAAGAGGAACCAAACTATACCCACAGTTTATGTCAAAACTTGCTGTAATCATAATACCTTCCATCAGAATGATGCCTTTAAGTATTACTGTGCAAGGATGATCACAACGATCCTTTGGCCGTATTGTAACAAATAAATACAATTATTGGTTTCACATATGAAAGAGCAGAGAACTTAAATAACTCACCCAAATTCACAGGTGGCAAATGGTAGAATTTAAACTAAATCCAAATCTGTCAAAAACCAGTCCCACAGTCCCTCTCTAGCATTGCTCAAAAACTCCTGGAACTAACCAGGGGGTGGTAGAGGGCACAGGAATGCTGGTGATGACTGTGGTGTGAAATGCACGAACTAAGGTGTGAATTTAATATCCTAAAAATCATGCGGCAATGTAAACAAAAGACATAATAATTTCAAAAATGTCTGATGTTTAAGGAAAAGAAAATTAAACAGTAAGATGACAGACTACAAAATTGATTAAAAATTTAAAAAAAAAAATGAAGTTCAATGAAAAAAAAGTCCCGGTAATGTAAAGTTTAGCTGTTTTCATAAAGCATTGACAAAACTTACATTAAGGTTGAGACAATGATGACTTTCGTATTTTCTAGAAGCAGTGTACCACATTATTAGTTACATTTTGAGACTTTTAAGGATTATTGTAATGACTTCAAAGTTTTGCTACAAATTTAAACACATGAGACATTTGCAAACACTGTAAATCTGTCCTCAGTTGAATTTGAACATAGGTTTCAGTCTGTGGGGTAGGATATATCCTGGTAGGACACCTGAGGAGACATTCACTGATTTGGGGGACTTGTTGTCAGAGTTAGGAATAGACTTAGAAAATCTTAAAAAAAAAAAAAAAAAGAAAATTTGAGAAAGGAACTCTGGTTCCTTATTTCCTCCTCAACCTAAACATGCATTGCCCATTGCTCTCTTGATTTCCTGGGATAGTTATTCTATCATTTGCTCATATTGCATGTATGTACTTTATTAATCTTTAAAATTATATATCTAGGTATGTACACATATAATGTACATATATGTAAAGCCATGTGCTTGATCAAACTGTAAATCCTGGTCATATGATTGACTCACAGCACTCGATAGTGGAGTACACAGCAGGTGCAGACTAAATACTTGTCTAACCGAAACAAATTGTTTTGTGCCCAGAAAGTATCCTATGTGTTTCCAAGTGCTATTCCTGTCATAGGAGACGAGCATGAGTGGAATGTGTGTTTATTACGAGTTTGGTATGCTTTTTGTCTGGTTTCCAAACCTCAAGTATCCAGACCTCCCTGATGAATACGACAATGAAGGGCAAGAAGGCACCCTGCCACCTGAATAAAAGAGAACTGTATTTTGTTTGTATTCTTTTCTCCAGGGAACTCCAGGGGGAAAGTAGATTCTATTTTGACCTGCTCAGAAAATGCCAGCCTTGCCCCTTTAAGAAACCACTTAAGTCCAAAGGTTGGTCAGAGTCAGGCCATAAAAGTACAAGGAAATTAGGAGGAAGAACCAGTGAGTACACTTTCCTGATGTTTGTTAATGGAAGGAAAAACTCAGCGTCAAAGGGCAGAAAGCTAGGCAGGGAAATAATGAGGTGGAGGAAAATGACTCCCTTCTGATTGGAAAAGGGTCATTAGGAGGGAGTCACACTGAGGAGCCCTAGTGGGGCTCTGCTCCCCCTCCCAGCTTTTCCTAAGCAATGTGGGGCAGAAAACCACGTGGAAATGAAAGCTGAACAAAACACCAAATTCCTCTCCTCCTTTAGCAGAGACAGCGTGTGGTTGGATAGAGAGCATGAAACAGCAAACGGGAGGGGAAGACTGAAAATGGATGCTTGCATCGCCTACAAGGATGGCTGGCCTGACTGTCCTAAATCCCAGCTGTTCAGGACAACCTCTTAGAAATGAAAACCATGGGCTCCTCCTTCCTTCTGTCAAAATCTATATAAGGCACAGACAGAATCGGAGTGAGATTAAAAGGGGACCATATGTCTTAATTATATTCTCAGAGTTATAAAACACGATGTAATAGTGGTTAAAGTCTGAAATAGCTGTGTAATAAAGGCTCACCATTCTGTATAGTGTTACTGCTCTTCTCTTCCCAAATTCTCTTCCAAGAGCAATTTCTTATTACCTATGCTACAGGTTCTGGCTATGAGATCATCAGCATGTTAATGCCTGATGCTGTCGGCCAAAGGTGGCCTTACCTGGACATCTCTGTGATTTGCTCCATTGCTCAGGAGCATCATCAAGGACTTAGTGTTAGTTTGTCTTGGCCATGGTGACTAAGCACCTATCATTGTGACAAGGTATGCTTGTGGTATGCTTCTAAGCTCCAGTATTATGATATATGTCGTACTTTAATGGGCATATTTCTCCAGAGGTTGGAGCCACCATCATGCCTTCTCTGTCCCACAGGCTTTGGGATCCTGGGAAAGTTAAGATTTCTGATATATTAGGAATCTTGCATGTTGGTACCAAAGGCTTCCTCCCAGAGTCCAAAGATTTTTAGCAGATGAATGTCTATGTACTATCTTGATACACTAAACAATGTTCCTATGTTGAATGTCCAAGATTAGGCTTTTAGGATTTTGCTTGCCTGTTTTAACATTTGACATATTTTTCATGATTAATTCTGATAGCCAAAGTATTGCACATTTGGTGTAGAACATATGAATTATAAATCTAGTTAACAGACTATCAGATAAAAACAAGTCCTACCTCCTCTCTTGACAAATATGCATTCATAATAAATGGGAAAGCCTAGCTGAAACTGAGAGCAGTCTGGTTCTTTAGAGTTTCTCCCTGGTATCCTGCAGTATGGGGAAAGCCAACCCCCAAATGCTAGCCTGTCCTCTTTTTCTTCCCACCTTTTCATCATCACTTGAGCCTGGGTGAGCATGGGCCACACTGTGAGGACTGACCCAGCAGGTCAGCATTCTCAGAGACATCTGGGAAGGGAATTCTGGGACCAGGGAACCTATGGTCCTGGGTTTGTTCAAAGACTCAGAGGCATTTGGCCCTGGCCCTCTACCCCTCTTCTCCTCCCAGCCATTCTTTATAGGTGAAATTTAAGGACCTGGCTAAGAAAGTTTGCTGATGAATGCATTAATTTTGAGGTCAGCAGAATATTGTCGTGTGGTACTCAGTCATTCCACACTGTTGCTGGCTCATTAGGTGCAGGAATGAGATTTTGGACTAGTCCTACTGCCCTCTGTGCTAACTTCACCTTAAATAGGGGCATAAAAGTACAGCAATAGATGTCCTGTTACTGTAAAGTGAGTCCTGTGGCACGATGCTCACAGGGAGAAAAATAAGAAGTCAAAAGCTAGACAGTGGGAAATCCCTCAATCATCAGACATGTGCAATCACATGTGGAACTTCCAGTTTCATCCAGACCTGCTAAATGAAAGTTATCAGGAATGCATTCACGAAGGCAGCATGTCCAAGAATAGATGCATCAGACGTAGCCCCCACTTAGGCTAAAGCTGAAGATGTACCATTTTAACTGACATATGAAGAGACATTATGTGACATTCAATAAAGCAACTAAAATTGCCAAATCTTGATCTGAACATAGGTAAAGCATGTCTCCTTCATTTATCATTAAATTGATTTGTAAATACACACTCATACACACACACACACAGAAAATTTGGATACAAATCATGAGCTGTTATACAAAAGCAATATTGCAGTCAACTATAGTAAAGACTGATTTAGTTTTCTACCCTCCTAAAAATTACATTAACGAATTGTTGTTATATAATGAGGTGGTCGATGATTGTGTAACCAAACAATAGAGTGGGCAAAGCTTTTCTGTTTTTTTGGTTTTTTTAGCAAAAGATGCAGGTAAGAATGAAAGTGTGAAAAGGCAGGGCAGCATGAAAGAGAGGATGAAGATTTTTTTTTTATTTAGTTTAGTTAATATTTTTTAATTATTTTTTAACTTAGTGTATTTATTTAATTTAGTTCTTCATCTTAGTGAATCACAAACCCAAGTCCTTGGGATATAAGTGGACTATGCCATCTAAAAGCAGTTGACCAAACTGTTACTCCACTAGGACTTGCTGGTAAGAAATATCTTTATATTATCAATACATTAGCTATTAAAATATTATATATGTATATGTGCACTGTATATTATATATGTTTTAATTCCATAATGTTAGTAATATTTTCCAGCTTTTAAAAAATTGTTACTATGCTGTAATGTCTTTTTTTCCCCCATAAGGATAGGTACAGGCAGGAATGAAGGTGAGTAGTCAGGCAGGAAGAGAGGCAGAAGAAGCCATTTTCTTCCATCACCCGACTCCCACCCCCAGGATGTATACTGGCGTCCTTGGGATATGCATAAACTGCACCATCTGGGGGTGTTGAACCTAACTGGTACTCCACCATGGCGCACTTATATTGTAACGTTTTTTTCTCAATGAAGTAAATATTCATTTTGGACAGAATTTTATTTTTTTTTAGTTTTCATTGTTTTGGTTAAAGATATTATCCTCTACCACATATAGGCTCCAGACTTCACCAACTTAGTTGTCTCTGGGTCCAGGGTTGGAAGAGATGAGCACAAGTGGACTGTCCTAAGCCTTGCAGATAGGCTGCTGGTGGGATTTGGAAAGGCAGAAAGAAACTGGAGAGTTTAAAGGGTTAAGAAGGCATTTTAAGTCAAGTTAGAAGGTATGAATTTTGATTGATAAAAAAACAATGTTTTCAGACTCATAGAAGGAAAAGGTCAAATAAATTAAGAAATTAAATTTAAAAAATATTTGGATTACAGACATTTTTAATAGAAATGTGCTTTATTTTCTTTCAAGTAATAAAGAGATGAATTAGATTAATAAAATATGTGGGTATATGGAGGCAAAGAGGGTTGAAGTGGGTGAAATGGGTAAAGGAAGTTAATTCTATGGAGAAGAATGGAAACTAGACTTGCAGGTGATCATGATAAAATAGATACAGATGTCACATAATGCTGTACACCTGAAACATATAATATTGCAAATCAATTTTACTTCAAAATATTTTCTCATTTTTTGTTTTTTATTTGGATACAAATCCTGGCTCCATCTATGACCTTAATCAGGTGATTTACTCTCTCTGGCCTTCAGCTTCCTCTCTTGTACGTTTACCCGACAGCAACGTCAGCCTCATGGTGCTGACATGGTTCAGTGACACTACAGATGACCTAACAGACACATGCATCTACATCTACACTAACAGAAAAAAGAGTGCATACTATTCACAACTGTGCATGGAACATTTCCAAGAGCAGGCTGTATGCTGGGATACAAAATAAGTTTCAGTAAACTTAACAAGACTGAAATTACAGGAAGCATCTTCTCTGACCGTGGGGGAGTGAAACTAGACATGAACCAAAGGGATAGCACTGGAAGAACCACAAAGATGTGGAGTTGAGCAGCATGCTTCTGAACAGCCCCTGGACCACTGATGAAATTAAATGTGAAATTCAGACTTATCTGGAAGCAAATGAAAATTTGGAGATAAGCTATCAGAACATATTGGATGTAGCAACAGCAATTCTAGAAGAAATTTTATAGTCCTTACAAGTGCACATCAAAAACCAAGAGAGAGGCCAAATTAAATATTCAAATATTCAACCACACACCTGAGGGAATAAGAAAGGGAAGAACAATAAAACTGAAACTCAGCAGAAGAAAGGCAATAATAAAAATTAGAGCATAAATAAATGAAATTGAAAAAAGGGGCATCCAAATAATCAGTAATTCCTAGAGCTGGTTCTTTGAAAAAAATGACCCAAATTGATACACCCCTAGTTAGACTTGCTAAGAAAGACAGAGAAGCCTAATAACAAAAATCAGAAATGAAAGAGGTGAGCTTACAACTGACATCACAGAAATACAAAGGATCATGAGAGATTATTATGAACTCTTACATACTAAAAAAATTGTCAATTGTGAATAAATGGACAGGTTTCTAGAATCCTACAATCTCCCAAAACTGAACCAAGAAGACACAGACGAGTTAAACAGATCAATCACAAGAACATAAATTGAGGCAGTAATAATAATAATAAAAAAATTCTTCCCCAAGAGTGCAGATCCAGATTGCTTCACTAGTGAATTCTACCAAACATTTAAAGAAGAGGAGGGTGAAATTCCAAATTCATTCTATGAGGTCAATATTACCCTGATTCTAAAGTTAAAGAAAGAAAATTATAGATCAATATCAGTGATGAATAAAGATGCAAAACTCTTGGACAAATTCCAGACAAATAGAACACAAGGGCACATTAAAAAAAAATTGCACACCACAATCAAGTGGGATTTATTCCAAAGATGCAAGGATAATTCAACATACACAAATCAATGTAATTCACTACATCTACAAAGTAAAAATAAAAAACCATACCATCATGTAAATAGATGCAGAAAAAGCATTTGACAAGATTCAAGGCCCATTCATGATATAAAATACTCACCAAAATAGGAATAGAAGGCACATACCTCAACATAATCAAAGCAATATATGACAAACCCACAGTCAACATAATCAGTGGCAAAAAAACTGAGAGTTTTTCACCTAATATCTAGAACCAGACAAGGTTGCCCACTATTATCACTTCTATTCAATATAGTTCTGGAATTCTTGGCCAGAGTAACAAAGCAAGAAAAACAGATGAAAGGAATCCAATTGAAAAAAACAAATAAAACTGTCATTATTTGCAGATGACATGATATTATACCTAGAAGATCCTACAGACTACATGAAAAAGCTGCCAGAGGCATTAAACGAATATAGCAAAGTGGCAGAATATAAAATCAACACACAAAAAAATCAATAACATTCCAATATATAAACAATGAAAAAGGAAAACAATGAACAAGAAAAAGAAGAAAGAAATCCCATTCACAATAGCTTCAAGAAAGATCAAATACCTGGGAATAACTCAACAAAGGAGGTGGAAGACTTCTATATGAAAACCACAGGACTTTAACAAAAGAAATAGAAGAAGACACAAAGAAATGGAAAAATATTCCATGTCCATGGATTGGAAGAATCAAGTAAAAATGGTCATTACACCCAAAGTATTCTGTGTGTGTGTGTGTGTGTGTGTGTGTGTGTGTGTGTGTGTGTGTGTGTGTGTGTGTGTAGGTTTAATGAAATTCCCATCAAAATCACAGGAACATTTTTCAAGGAAATGGAGCAAACAATACTGAAGTTTGTATGGAATCATGAAGATCCTTGGATAACCAAAGATCTCCTAAGAGGAAAAAGAGAATAGTAGAGGAATCACACCCCCTGACTTCAAACTATGCTACAGAGTGATCATCATCAAAACAGTGTGGTACTGGACCAAAATCACATGCACTGACCCATGGAATCAATGTGAGGGTTCAAAAATAAATCCACACCTATATGGGCAACTAATCTATGACAAGGTGTCAAGAGAATACAATGCAGTAAGGAAAATCTATTCAACAGATGGTGGTGGGAAAACTGGAAAGACATCTGCCCAAAAAGAAACTAGATTACTCATTATCATCATACATAAAAGTTAACTCAAGATGGATCAAAGACCTCGACATAAGACCCAAAGACATAAAATACTTAGAAGAAAATATGGGAAAAATGCTCTATGACCTCAACTTCAAAGATGCCTGGGGGAGGGATAATGACAGCAAAAGAAATAAAATCAAAACTAAAAAATTGTAACTACATCAAACTGAAACCTTCTGCACAGCAAATAAATCACCACTAAAACAAAAAGAAAACCCACAAAATTGGGAAAGATATTCATACAACATACATCAGATCTTAATCTCCAAAATACATGAAGAGCTCATACACTTCAACAATTAAAAAAAAACAAGCAAATGACCCACTTAAAAGATGGGCAAAATTGCTGAAGAGGCACCTATCTAGAGAAGGCACACAGTTGGCCTGCAGGCACCTGAAAAAAATTTCTACACCACTCATCATCAGACAAATGCAAACAAAAATGACAATGAGATATCACCTCACACCAGTGAGAATGACCTATGTCAAAAAGACTGGAAATAGCAGGTATTGGAGGGGATATGGAGAAAAGGGAACCCTCCTACACTATTGTTGGGAATGTAACTTAGCGCAATCTCTTTGAAAAACAGTATGGATATATTTTAAACAAATAAATATGGATCTGCCATTTGATACAGAAATCCTAATCCTGGGTATATACAAAATAGCTAAATGCATCCCTATGTTTATAGCCAACACAGTTTACAATAGCCAAGACATGGAAACAATGTAAATGCCTGTCAACAAATGACTGAATATAGAAGCTATGGTACATATATTCAAAGGAATTTTATGCTGCTATTAAAAAAGATGAACTTGTGCCCTTTGCAACAATCTAGATGATTCCAGAGGGGATACTGTTAAGTGTAATAAGTCAGAAAAACAGAAAGAGAAATACAGGATGGTTTTATTCATAAGTAGAATGTAATGAAATGCAACAAATGAATATACAAATTCTAACAAAAATAACAGGTCACAAGACTGTGGTTATTGGGGTAGGGGAAGACTGGGAGGTGGGCAGGGGAAGACGGAGGGAAAAAGATGATGAAAGACACTGGAACTCTGGTGGTGGGTGTGGGGTGAAATAAAGACTGAGATAAAATTTCAATATTCTAAACTTGATATAGCATCATGAACAAAATTATTAATATATATTATTCTTTAAAAAATGAGAGACTACATATAAAATGTTGAAAACAGTGCCTGACCCACAATAAGTGCTGAATCTATCTTACTAACAACTCGCTAATCAAACACCTTCCTCAGAAACCACGATAAAATGAAAGTTAAGCTTGGATGTTTATTAAAAAAACCTGAATCAGATGGCAGTCAAATAGGTTTGAGTGAATAAATTGTTTTGTCTCTAGCCTTGTCACACTGTGGCAGAGATTCTGACAGGTCATGCAGTATTAGGCTGATGGAAGAACATGGTAGTAAGGAGATTAAATTAGTCATAAGTGTAGCAAGTGATTGATATCATCTGTGACCCTCTAAGATTTCTCTGCATCACCACGCTGACCAAATTAAAGCACAGCTTTTATTCGCTCCGATGTTTGAATTCTGGGTTTATACTGAACAATTACCACCCACCTGACAGAATCGAGAAAAGAATGGTAAAAACAGAATACATCTCTCTAAGTGGTTAATTGTCATGGCAATAAAATGGAAATATATTTATCAAGTGAGCATAGTGCAAGATTCCAAGTACTATATCTGATACTCACAAATACATATATTTAAAATTTTCCTACTCTGATGCAATTCTATTGCGAATTAGCAAATTATAGTAGGAAAATATTAGCATTTCTCCTCTTTATCTTTACAACACATTCCTTCACTTGAAAAATTAGCTTTGGGCCTATGATAATGATGTTTTAGAAAAAAAGAACTATAAATGCTGGCATTAAGCAAAAGACTTACTATTTTTCAGCCAGAGACTCAATGACTGCCTAGAGAATAACATGTGATGCTCATTACACTGAGGTTTCTTAAAAACACTATTAGTACCATAAGCTTTCATGGATTTTTTAATAACAATTTCCTACTAAAATACAAAAGAAATTAATAGAAGTAATTTAAACCACATTTAAAAATAAAGAATAGACAAAAATTGGATAGTTCTTCTTAATGTGCCCCATGGCCCATGATAGGCTTAGATAAAAAGTAGCCTTTTCCTCAATGTTGAGTCAGGAATGTGGACTGGATGGGCAGGTCCACTGTTATATGTCCTAATTGAAGTACATGATCCTAGTATTTTACATGACTAATTCTATTTCATTAAACACGTGTTTACAGTACGGGCAATATTGTAGTTCAATTCTGTTTTGTTAAGTTATCAGTATAACTAAGTCAGAAATAAGTATTGTGAAAAAATGAATAGAAGATGACTTCTAGTTCAAGTTGGCTGAGGTCATGTGATGCTACTTTTCTCTTCCCAAATTCTATAAATTTGCAGGAATAGAGGAAAAAATTAAATACAGAGCAATAACTAAAACCTGGAGAGTATCACACCCACAGATCATAATAGAGAAAATCCCAAATATATAGCAGAGAGAAAATACAACTAAGATAAGCTACAGCCACTTCAAATAAAAGAGAATTGTCTGTATCCATAAGAGTTTCTCCAACAGAAACTTTAATAACTGAACTACGAAGTAGTTGAGACTAGGAGGAAGAAAACAAAAGTGATTGGCTAGTTAAGAAATCAAGTGAAAATATAGTAAGTTAAGGCAATTTTGTAATATCTCTACTTCTGGATTTGACATTTGGCTATGGATTAAAATCTGGTGTATTCTCTCATTTCAGAATTCTGATGAGTGATTTAGCTCAGAGCAGTAGAAACAAGCAGCATTCTAACAAGTATATGGTTACAAAGAAATTAGTTTTCATTCCCAGAAGAAAAAACAACTGTTCTTTTAGAGAGCTCCCCTTCCATGTCACATGACCTCTCCTCCATCCATCCTGCAAAAGTGGGGTTCCCCGTAAGCAGAACACAATTGCAAGGTCAGGAAATAACTCTTCCTGACAACATTGGTTAAATTAGATCCTCATCTATAATATGAACAGACTACAAAAGAATTGTCATAAATCTAAGAAAATGCCAACATGAAAGATACATAACACTTGACAAACAGAGCTATATCCTGAGAACAAAGACGTAACATTGGAAACAAAAGAAATCTTTAAGTACATTATTCTCTAAGAGGTTTGTAATGTTATCAGTCATAAATTTAAAAAGAAATAATAACAGGCTACAAACAAAAATTTTACAGCAGAGAGAGCTTCTACCAATTAAAGACAGATTGCCCCCACCACCAGCCCCAAGCCCCCCAACCCCCACCAAATCAATAGATGACAAAAAGTATAGCATTAAATATGGAAACAGAACTATGGAACAGTGCTAAGTAATGTTAATTATCTATTCTTGCCTACTAGATAAAAAAAAAATCATGGAAGAGCAAGAGGTGTGTTCAGGACAACAGCTCTTTTCATTTGACTCATGGGGTTTATGAACAGCAAGATGGTGGCTGATCCTGTGGGAAGTGAGGATTAGGGGCCACTAGGGAGAAACTGAGGCTGCTTCAGACTGGTGAAGAGTTAGTAACTGGGAAATGCAGCAAGACAGGAAACAGGCCCAAGGCAGTTGACTGGTGAAGCCTCAGCTGCCTTTATCTTCCTCTCACTCTGATGAGAGCTAATCCCGGGAGAGCCTACAAATACAACAGAAAACATCTGGCTGGATATTCTGAGTGGAGGAGAAAGAGCAAAGTGTTTCCTAGCAGCTGCCGTCCTCTGCAGGTAAGGGACTCAGGATGCAAGGAGGATGCCTGACCCATATTAGAAGGAACTCCCCTTTCCTTGGACTCAGTACTGCTCTAGGCTAAGGAGCCCATCAGCCACAGGCAAATGCACTCATCTGTACTGAGGAGTCCCATTCCACAGTGTCCCTGCTTCCAGGGACAGTCACCCTTCCCAAGACAGACCTGATAGAAATCCACTTCTGGTAACACTGAACTAATACAGTGCTTCAGTGGGAGAGATTTTCCCTAAGATGCCCGCTAGAGCTGTGTGGACAACGGAGGCAGCATTTACATTTATGTCATTGGTGACTGTAGTAACAACGTTCTATCGGTAAGCATTAAACAAGTGGCTTTGTAGGGACAAATGTTTGGTTGTAGCATTTGTCAATTTCCATAGTATAAATACTCCCACCATGGCCTATTTCCAACCAGTGATGCCAGGCCACTGCATGTGGTTTGGGAAGAGATACCCAGTACACCAGTAAGCAGATCAGTCCCATGTTGACCTGGAACCTTCCAACACAAGTCCCATGACTTGCCATGATTTTTCTAAGCCTTCGTGAACTTCCAGAATATCACAGAGCCTTAAAAATGATGTATCTTTTACTCTTGAAAGTCAGCCAGCTCCTCGTCACTGTACTTAGAGGTTGGCTTACTTAATATTCTTCACCACTGGAATGGAACTCAATCATTTAAACAGGTATTTAGGCAGGAATATAGATGTCTAAGAGAATGATCCATAGAAAATCAATTCAGAAACCTATTAAAAGGACACCAAACTGGGGGGCGGGGAAATTCCCCCTCTGCTTCTAAAAAGCCAGAGACAAATCTGGACTCTATTCCACTATTTTCCCAGAGCTAGAAAGAAAGTAACTAGTTCATAAATTCCATCAGGAGCTTGGGGATTTTTGATGTAATGAGTTTTACAGTTTCAGAGGAGAATGCTTTGCTAATAATTATGTAACAGTAATTAAATCTGAAAAAGGCTGTACTCTAACTATGTTGATTTATTGCCGCTCCTACAAAGTACTCCTCGAGCGTGCATTGGAGTGTGCACTGCCTCCCTCCAGTTTTCTTTAAATTCGCACAGAGCACTGGGTCACAGATGGTCTGAGCTGCTATATTTTCCCTATTAAATTCCTAATAATCTTTTTCTGAGGCTGAGTCATGGAAGCCTGGGGATTTCTCATTTTAATTAGAAGGTTTAAGGAGCTAACTCTGTTTGAAATTTTCTCCTAGGAGAGATGGGTGCAGGTGATCCCATTCAGAAGAATGACACAGTACCGTGGCCAGGACACATTTCCATATTCAATGGCTGCTTACTTGGCTCAGCTCCTGTTTCTGAGCTTGATGATGCATTGTCTGAATTTGAAGAATAAACTTTGGAAAGCAGGGTTATTTGGGAGGGATTATTCTTTCTGGGGATATATCTTAGCATTTGGTTCCCATCCCTCCTTTGCATCCAGAGCAGTGATTTAGGGACCTGAATTATTTGTGATTCCAAACGAAGTCTGAAAACCTTATCGGAGCCAAAGTCACTAGGAAGCAGATTTGGGAACATTTATCTATCTTTATCCCTGTGGTCTTCTCCCTTTGCCCCTCAGACTGAATTTTTAAATCTTCCAAATTGGGGGACAATTTCATATTAAATGTAATCTTCTGTGTTTCATTTAGTAGCAAGAGTATAAAAACTGTGTATGATCACAGGACAAGCTATTTTGAAATAATAGCTATCATTTATTGAGGAACCAGAGAGCAGACTTTAGCAGCCATACAGGTGAGATAAGATTATTATTTTGGAGTTTTGCGAGTTTGAAAGTCTGTTACATAAGAGAGGGTATGTAGGACTCAGCACCGTTCCCTTGCTATTGCAATGTACAAAAAGGAAAATATTTCTTGGAAGACAGCTATTCAAGTTTCCTCTCCGCCCCAGTTGCAAAGCCAGTTCCTCTGCTTTCATGAAATAATAAGCACCCCATTCTTTGAATGTAGCAGGATCCCGAAAAGACATTAAACCAGGACTGTCACTACCTTTGGAGACCCTGGAGCTACTATATGTGCATATGCTTCAGAGTGGAGGTGTTATAAAACAAAAGCTCTAGGCAGAACAAGTGCACCATTTAAGAAGAAGATTTTTTTAAATGTGGAATGCTGACTTTTTAATTCATTGAGACCACAAAACCAACAATATTTCCTCCCTTTCACATCAAAATGGTGCTTTGTGTTCTCTCAGTTCCTGACCCTTCCAGGTAGAACTCTAACTGAATCATTTCAAGGATGGAGAAATATTTTCACTAAATGATTACTAATCTGAAATTATCGTTTGAAGGCTTCATATTTTATCTCAATTAATTAGGTTATTGAGGACACATCTTAATCTTTATAGTCATAATTTAAAATGTACATCTATTTATATGATATGTTCTGTATCTACGGAAAATAAAATATAACAGACAAATATTGTGTATTCATATATATCAATATTTCCTTTCGTTATATTCATTTGCCATGTGTTATTATCGAAATTAAACAGATAAAAGAAATAGTAGTTTCCATAGCAGAAGTTCATAAAATAAGACATGTGTGGCTTGTGGCTATGTAGAGAAAACATTTTTTTAAGAATTTTTCATTTGTCAGAATAAATTTCCTCCCAGATACCTCTGGCTCAAGCTGATGTTTCTAGAATGAGCTGGCTATCACCATATGTTTAGTGATTCCATTCATGAAATGTGTGGACAAGGTGACTGGGACTGCCAGACTGCCAATGTGTGAGCAGGTTGGCCTGCATGATGGGTGTGGATAATACTGTGATCATGTGGAAAAGGACACCAACACCAT
Source organism: Solenodon paradoxus (assembly GCA_004363575.1). Lineage (NCBI taxonomy): Eukaryota > Metazoa > Chordata > Mammalia > Eulipotyphla > Solenodontidae > Solenodon > Solenodon paradoxus. The sequence goes on from RJWH01003074.1 coordinate 145,266, forward strand.
GGCTGCGCGGGAGAGCCTACCACACTCACTTCTAAAGGAACTGAACTGAATGGTGGAGAACTTACCTACTGTAGACAGATATAGATTCACTATGATGAGCACCTTAAACCTATGTAATGTTGTGATGCAAAGTTTCTTCAATCAAATTAAAATTAAATTTAAAAAAATTGAAATATTTTAAAAAGGCTTGGACTTGGGAAAGGAGAGCTGTCTTTTCATCCCTCATTCCCAGAATGGCTGGAAGGTAATTTCTGTATGAAATGATTAGATACAAATGGATGTGACTATATGGGGCTAGGAAGACTCTCCAGTTGTATATGCATTTATTCAAGTTGTTAGATAAGAGAGCAAACTCTTTCTCTGAACATACCAGATCTTCTTTCAGACAAATTAAATGAGGGCGCATGCTACCTGAGCCTGTGGTCAGAGGAAGAGAGAAGGACATGACAGCAGCAACCCAGTTCTTGAAGGAGTTAAACAAGAAAATGTTTCTGACTTCTGATTAATGGCCAGGGACATTCCAGGCTGCTTTGCCTACCTCAGCAGTACATGACTGGGACAGCAGGGTAATATCTAATAACTAATCTTTGACACAAGAATTAAGTCATTTTGCAAGAAAGCAGATCATTAGAAGCCAAATTGAATTATAAGTAATACTATCTCTGTAGAGGATTGTAAATTAATTGGTTTTTAACAATAACATTTCTGGATTTTATTAAAGCAGCGTAAGAATTCGGTGAAGAAACGAATGTAGCAGATAAACAGGCCAGGTGCTGGTGATGCAAATGAAATAGATGACAGATGGTGAGTAGCACGCTCACTCACTGTGTGTGTATAATGGATAGAGGTAATCAAATTCCTTTGTGAATTGGAGACTTTCTTTACATCAAGAACTTTAACATGGGCTTGCTTACACATCTCTCTACCCTCTGCTCTCAGGCCGCACATGTACACACACACACACACACACACACACACACACACACCTATTGTTACACGCACATGCATCCTAATTATAGTTCTGTTACTATCAAAAAAGATGGGCTATAACTCTATTTACATAACACCACACACAAATACCATTCTACCGAATCAACCTGTATACACTAAACAACAGATTTCTCTGATGAGAACACACACTAAGGAAACAAAGCAACCTGTTTCAGTTAAAGAAGTTCAGTTTAGTAAGAGAAGGATACTTAGACCAGAATCTGGGCTTCCATAGAAAAGAATTACTTCTGGCTCATTAGCTTGATTTTTCCAGTAGTATCTTTAAAAGTGATGATCATTTTGATGGGTTTTTCTTTTTACCTTCAAATAATGCTTAAGGAGTCTCAACACTCAAAGAAAATGCTGATGCAAGTCCACTGTTGGACTTATAGATTATTAGCAAGCAGACTGTCTCCTCCCCAATCTGATACCAATGCAATTGCTTGATTTTACTGCTGCTTCTGAGAAAGGAAAAACTACCCAGTTAATTCAAGGACACAAATTCACATCCCTTGTGGAATACAGAAAATAATTCCTCTCAGCATTATAAAATATGAACATAGAAGTCACTGAGAATTATCTTGTATGTGCTTAAAGCCATATTTTCAGTCCTGTATTATTAGCATTCTTCCCATCTAACTGTTCACTGGCCATTTTCAATTGAAAGTTTAGATGTTGCTTTAATATGAGCATACACACTATTACAAATAGAAATCATGTTTTTCCAAAACCAGATTCATATGGAAATCTCTTTTCTCCTATGTCCCTTTCACTTAGACTTCAAATTTTGGAGTTTTTCTCAACTGCGTTCTTTACACTTCACTTGTTATCAAAACATAAAACTTGTTGTTTTTCTTCTGTAATGTCCTAACATTTATCATTTCCTCCCTCATCCTGTTTTGGGTTCTAAATTGGGCACTGTGGCTACACCACTTCATCAGCTTCCCGTATGCTTTCCTCAGATTCTCTCTTATGTCTCCCGCCTTCCCTATTCCCTTTCTGATTAGTATTCCCTTCACTTTGTTTTTAGGACTCTCTCTTTCCTACCTTATCCAACTCTTTGCTGTTCCTCAGCTTCTCTAGCCAGACCAGGTTCCCACCGGCTCTTAGAGAGCAAGCACCCTATGCTCTGCTGGGGTCAGTCTGTGGTCTGTGCAGTGCCATGTTAGTTGTGGCTCAATCTCCCAGGATCATATGCAGCCTCCATGTTCATTCAACTTCAGGGCCTTTGCACATGCAACCCCTTTTGCCTGAAAAACTTCCAATCTCTCCTAGCCCCTAACATCATGAAGGCCTGCTCAAACTCCCTTTTCTGTGAAAATTTCCTTAACTACTCTCTCCAAATCCTGCAGTCAGAGTCTCCACTAGTTAGTCCTTCATCATTGCTGCTTTGAATTGGTGTCTCAGTCCCTCACATATGCTGGCTGAGTCTGCCCAGTTACACTGGGGAGTCTTTTGAGATGAAGGATCACACAAAGCAGGTACCAGGTAGAGAGGTCTCTAGTACTCTCTTTCCTCACGGACACCCCAGTCCAGATCATCACCCCTTCTGCCTGTGTTCTGGAAATTTGATTCACAATTGGATCTTCTGGAAGTGCCTGCCCTCTTCAATCTTACTTCTGGCTGGGTGCCCTACCTGAGGTAAGATCCTTTCTGATTCACCTTGACCTGGGACCCCCTGTTTTGGAACCTCCATTCTTTATTTCACGGAGGAATCTGGTCAGTTGATTGATATGCATTCTGAGCAGCTCTAAGTGCCAAATTAGTGTGTGTTCACTGATGTGGTGTTTATGGGAAACAATGCATTTCTTTCCTCGTGCTTGTTCGGCTATGGCACAAGTCTACCAGACCGTTCTAAAGTTTGCTTTATTTGCCCTTACTTAATTTACATGTATGTGCTTACCAGAACACCTCCATACACCAGGCCTTAAATTCGATTCCAAGAAGTTAAAATGACATTTGCATTGCAGGATTCTGTGCTTAACGCAGCAGAAAGCACTAAGAGTTTGGCCTGGTGGTACTAATTTTGTATTGACTCCTCCTAAGGGAATAGTATGCTTTGGGACTGTTTCTGATTTCCTATTAGATGGCATTAAAGGAAGTATATTATATCCTGAACCTAAAAGGATCAGCTCTTTAATAAACCAAATTGACCTTTCTGCTTCTTTCCCAAGGGCATTGGGGTCCTCCCTCCATGCCTTGAAGCCCCTTTTCTTCCCTGGCAACAAATTGATTTTTGTGACTGTTTTGCTTGTTTGTTTTTTTACATGATAACCACATATATTGTAAAGAGTAATAACCAAAGGTCATACTTCTGGGCAACTGGACACAGCCAGATGAAACAATAAATATAATTTGTTGAATTACAGAGGCGGCTCCTGTTTTCCTGGGTGTGTGGTCAGTTTCAGCATCTTGGTAAAAAGATGATGTCACCAGGGTCGTCAGGCAAGTGGCAGAGCACCTGTTAACACCCGTCGCAGGTCAAAACCAGGAGGCTTGAGTGTGTGTGTCTTCTCTTAGATCTTGTGATTCCAGTGAAAAGTGATACTGTTTTCAACAATTTTTTATCACCAAAACTCTGTGTTCAGGGTAATAAAATAGCAGAAGAGTTGATATTTTTGTCCTTAACTATAATCACTGAGTGTATCATGGTACGTACTTCTGAAAATGGAAGCCTTGTAACCCACAGACAACTCAAACACAACTCTTGGATCTGAATGAACCATATACATATTCTGAGTGACAGATGGGCACGTGGCTGTGTTTTTGTGGGGCTGGGTAGGAGCAACTGATACATTGAGAAAACAAGGAATGACTTGACTGCTCTGAACCTAAATCACCTTTCATGTGACCAGTTAAAAGCTAGATTCGGATGTATTGAAGCTGTAATGCTCACCATTAACAACTTGAGCACTTGCTGAAATTAAATTTCTTATATCCCTTAGATCTCCTCCCTCTCTGACAATTTTGGCCTTTCTTGTGCAAGGGAGAAATTCTGCACCAGAGTTCCAAAGCCTCTCCTTCCTAATGCATCTGTACACAGCTGTAGCCCCTGTTCAATATTGGCTGCAGCTGCCATAATGCCCCAGAAGGACAGCCAAATGGAGAGAGCTCCCCTTAATTGCCTCACCACCCCCCACTGAATTTATGTTTTGTTTTTAAGTAACATTTTGTTGCATTTGCATTACTGAAATTACCAGGTTACAGTAAACTATATTCCCAAATCAATGTCCCCCTAAAGAAAGCAGACGTGAACTTTATCACCAACAACAAATTCAATTTTCACATTACCTACTGACAAAGAAGCTTGTGCCAACAACACTTGCGGATTCCTGAAAAGTCCACCCAACTGGAGGGAGAACCACCCATCTTAGATTTTCATGTCTCAGAGTTTTGCTTTCTATTTAACTATTGCTTTTTACCTAGAGGTGAAAACTGAGTTTTACATATTTTGTTTTTGTTTCATACTCAGATAGGGTGACATATAAAGATATCCCCTGTTGGAATCCTCGTGCATTGCTGGTGGGAATGTAAAATGGTGTACACTCTAAGGAAGACAGCTTGGCAGATCCTCAAAAAGTTAAACATAAAATTAACATATGATCCACCAATTTCACTCCTAGGTATCTATCCAAAAGAATTGTAAACAAGGACTCAGACAGATCCTTGTAGACGTAGTTCACAGCAGCCTTTTTGGAAACAATCAAAAGATAAGAAACAACCCAAACATCCATCATAGATAAACAAATAAATGAGATGTTATACATACATACAATGGAATATCACTCAGTCATTTAAAAACGTCATAAAAAAACATTCTGACATATTCTACAACATGTATGAACCTTGAAAACATGTTTAGCAAAATTAACCAGACAAAAGGGATAAATGTTTGATTCTACTTACCCCTTACAAAAACACTTTCTCTCAATTGCCTCAGAAAAAAGTATCACTCTGATTTTTTATAAGCAAGAGCAAGTTCCTGTTCTTTCCCCAACGGTGGCGCTGCTACATATGAAGACCATTCACTCCATCTTCTCTTGTGTTGCCATCTTAAGAATCTACGTCAGCTCTAGTCAAAGCTGTCCTCTGATATTCTAAATTGTCTGGATCAGAAATATTTAAGTCTCATATGTATCAGTTAAAAGTTTTAGCAAAGTTTTTAATTTAAAAGAAGTCCTTAAAAGTCACAGAATTGTTTTCTGCTTGAATCTTTTCAAGCTTGCTTCTTATTGAGACATAATTATTTAACAATAATTTTGCACAGAGCTACCAGCCAATGAGCTTCTGTTATCAGAAGCTTTGAGAGTCCCAAAATCCTGACTCGACCAAATCAGCTATTAAAGACATTTTGGAGACACTTTGGAAAATTTGATAATATGTTTTATATGATACTGAGGAATTATTACAAATTTTATCATATTTGATCATGGCTTTATGATTATGTAGGAACATAAACTCTGTAACCATATATGGAATTTTTGGATTGCTGGGGAAAAGGACAGGTAATCTAATAAACAAATTAAATGTTTGAGGTTCACTGGATTTATTTTGATGGAATTAACACATAGGTATAGATTAACACATTAAAAACACACACACATATATATATAATTTTTCTAAGAGGAATGCTGTATGTCTATAACTAATTTACAATATTTAAACAAAAAATTTGAAAATCAGTGAAGCAAATACAGTAAAGTACTAAAAATTATTAAAGTCAAGTTCTGGATATATGATTCTTTATTATACTTTTCTAAATGATTACAATTACCAGTAAGAAAATAAGACAAGCTTTTAGGTATTAATAATAAGGTTAAATACTCTTCAGGGTACCATCAGAGTACTTCCAAAGATGTGCCTCCTGGTTCCCGCTCCCTTCTGTAATCCTCTCCATTTGAGTATCGTGTACATAGGGACTGACTTCTAATGAGGAGACCATGACAAAAGTGGTAGAATATAATTTCTGAGACCATATAATGTAAGACACTGGCTTTTGTCTCATTATCATTCTCTCCTCTCCCCCACCTCCATCCTTCTCTCCCCATCTTCTCTCTTCTTTCTCTATCCCCTTCCTCTGGGAAAAATCAGCCTCCTCGTTGTAAATTACTTTACGGTACTGAAGTCACCTAGTACCTAGGAACTCATGCTTCTAGTCAAAGGAAAGAAGTAGGACCTTCCAACAGCTATGAGTGGACTCACTGGAACTTGGAAGGGGATCATTCCTAGTCAAGTTTAGAGATGACCACAGTCTGTGAGAGACACACTGAGCCAGAAGAGCCAGTTGATCCATTCTGGATTCCTGACCTATAGGCATTTTGATGGAGTAAAAGTTTTTTGTTTTAAGCTGCTTAGTTTTGGGGTAATCTGGTATGCAGCAATAACTAACTAGTACAAATATTATGAGGTGAAAAAAGAGGCTAATTGTGGGACATTGCTAGAGACATTTTGAAACATCATGATTTTAATTATTGTTTCCAGTAGAGTTAGTTCTTTCTATTTCAGGAGTTAATCATTTGGTAAGAAAAGGAAGTTCATTTGGCAATAGGAAATGATTGCTAAAAAGAAAGAAACCCTAAGCTACCATTCTGTAAGAAAATATCTATTAACTTATAATTAAATCAATAAGCATCTATAAGACACTCACAATTTGTACAGCAGGGTTTTAGATGACAGAATGAAAACAACATAATTGAAAGATAGCCCCTGCTATTTATTTATTGGACTAGAGTCTATCGATGCATAAACTACTCACTGAGATTATGCAGGGCAGGTTTTGAAGCCATTTTCATTCTTCCAGGCCATCTGGATACCTGACATGAAAACTCCAAATGGACAACACAGCTTTGAAGATTTGGTTAGCTTACTTCTAGAAATGAGTTTATATAATAGAAGGAGATGCAATTAAACACCCGCGTCTGGCAATGTCTGTGTAAGCTGAGGCAGAACGCAGAGGTAGGGGAATCCATTTCCAAACTTCTCCTTAAAATTGCCACAAAAACACATCAGTAGGAGAACACAGCAACAACCATTAATTAAGAAGTATTTGAGCACCTACTGTGTGCTAGGGAAGGTGTTGTGAGCAGCCTCAACAGAGGCAAATGAACTAGAAGTGGAGCTTTCCCATAAGTTCAACCTATATTACAGGGAGGAATGAATAATAACTGCATCATGATGCACACTAAGAGGGGAAAGCATGATGTGGAGAGAACTGCTTCTCAGTGAAAGTCTAAGCTCTAAAAGACAAAGTGAAATCAGAATATCTTCATTGGAGGCTACAGCATTCTCAAAGGCTTGCGCTGAAAGAACTTGGTCCAAGAGACACAGAAGGACCACACACAGTGAGGCTGGAGTGCTGGGCAGAAAAGAGAAAAGGTGTCTGGGAGAGAGGTGGGCAAGTTTCTTAGCCAGTTGAGAATTTTGTGTTTTATCTGAAATGCAGAAAAAGGCCTCTGGAGGGATTTAAGAGCCAGGTGACCCTGTCTGTTTCATGCTGTTAATGGATCACTCTAGCTGCTGGGCGGGCAAAGGTCGAGAGGAACAGCAGTGAAAGCAGGAACGGCCCAGAGGGTTTACACACACACCTGTCTCCTGGGTCTGGGGGTACATACCTGATCCTTACTCTCCTTATGTTCTGTTCCTTATTCCTTTCTTCCACATTCTCCAAGAATGTACTGAACTTGTCTTCCAATATGCTAATTCAATTTTCTCAAGTACCCAGTTCTCTATCTCTATTATCATCCAAAACTTGCTAATTGTACTTTTCTTCTTAACATAAACTTTTCAAATCTCAAAATTGCATTTTCATCAAGTCTGTTTTCTCTAGTTCCTTGGGTGCCAGATACCTTATCATCTTAAAACACTGTTATAGGGTCCTTTTCTCTTATTTAAAAAAAAATGCAAGACAACCTCACACTAGGAAAACTGAGAAGATATAAATTAGCAAAATGAGGAAAGTAAAAATAGAATTTTAATTGCACATTTAAAAGATACCTGATGCATATGTACTTGACTGTAAATTTTGTGCCCTTTAAAAATCTCTGTTCTTTCACTTTGTAACAGAGAATTGGAAAAACTTTTTATTTATTGGGTTACTTTTCGCTCACAGGCCAGCCTTGAGGCCCCAAATAGGAAAGTTCAGAATAATATGTTATGGCTGCAGAACGCTCCACCAGTCACAGACCCCTCTAGCCAATCAATCTTGAGGTAACTGCATGGTCCAGTTTGTGCACATACCCTGACACACCCAGGGGCTTTAGGATAATTGTGGACCGTTCCTGGTGCCCGCTGGCTGAACTGGACGTGCAAATGGAAACGTGATAATGGAAAATGTTAAATATGTTACTATATGGAAAACTGTAACAACCATAGTTACAGACTATTAACTGCCTTTGTCCCCTGAGCCTCTCTGTATGTCTATATAAAGCCTGAGCTGCTTACACAGATCGCTGTATGATTTGGGAATTTTTCCCTGTACAGTCGCCGGCATGAATAAATCTCCTCTTAAATTCTTTGGGTCTGGCATGTTTCTTTGATCTCATTGGTTACTTTGTAACAACTAAAATGTATCACAACAATCTAGCCATGTGAATTTTCATCTCCAACATATTTTAACATTGTTAGTATATGCTGTCATTTGAAGCAATATCTTCAGTCTCTTATATACTCCTGAAATGCTATGATTTTCCTTAGGTCATCTTTCAGTCCTTCCTTCTTGTTAGCATTTGTAGTGCCCTTAAGAGACTTTGTCTATTCTCCTGTTAAAACAGATGATGCCAATCACAAACCTCTATCTATAGTCACAATGGTTTTTCTACTTAACTCAGACTCATACTTAGCTATCTGTTTAACAGAGTCATCTACACATCCTACAGCACTGTTTCTCAACTGTTAGCACATATTAGACTCACCTGGGAGCTTCTTCAAGCAGATTACTAAACCCCGCCCCCAGGACATTTGACTCAGCACATCTGAGATGGAGCCCAAAGACTGCTTTCCTAATGAGTTCCTAGGTGATCCCCATTTTGTTCTGGGGACCACACTTTGGGAACCACTTTCCTACAAGCACCTCAAATTCAGAATTTCTGAGTAATAATCATTCTCTTGCCCCTCAAAATCCTTCCTTCTTAAAGTTAACATTTTTGGTGTCATATGAAATTAATATAGCACTTTTCAAAGCATTTTTTCATAATATGTACATTTAGATCAAGAAACAACATTGTTAAGACCCCCAGAAGCACTTCATGGCCCAATACAGTGTTACCTTCCCACATAACTGACTTCAGACACCATAGCTGTGTGTTGACTAGTGCTGTGTGAGGTTTGTATCTGAACTAAATTGCATAGTACACACGTCATTGTGCCTGGCTTCCTTCTCCCAACCTTCCTGTTAGGGATGGTGTCAATTTCACCCTTGTTTGAGAGTCCGTCAGGCTCAACAAGGATAGTTGGGCTTACTCTGGACTCCTTCTCCCTCTTCTCCCCACTCACTCATCTAATCTATGCCTAGATCTATCAACTCCAAGTTCTGGTTATGCTTTCAACTCACCCCAATAATTAAAGCCTCAAAAAGGATTCTCATCACTTCTCAGGGGAACTATTAAGATATTCCCCAACTGGTTTCCCTTCTCTTGACCCCTCCACTTTGGTGCGAATTTGGTCATTTAAAATGAAGGATACCCTCTTTGTCATTGTCCTTGACTTAAAAATGATTCCTCAGGAACCAGGTTTTCAAATATCACCATCTCTTGTCCTTTCTTCCTGCTGTTTCATTCTTTCTCATGCAAAATGGGATGTTCCACCTGTCAGTAGAAGTCAGTTATAAGTATCAAATGTGATGATTTTCTTCTTTCTCTACTCAGGAGTCCAGCCTTGTTTCTCTTAGTTCCAGTTAAGAAGAAAGCTCCTGTCTGGAGAATGATGTTAATGGATCCACCTGGGTCAGATGACCAATCTTGGATAACTAGGAGGGATCCAGTTCAGAAAGTTAGGTCTGGCCATGGGGGGCTCCCATATGGATGGCATTCCCAATGGCTTTTACCACACACTAGGACCTTTACCATTTATGAAAGTGGAGTTCTAGAAAACTGAATTTGAATGGAGGAGAAATAAAGTCCAAAAATGGAAATAAACATAAAAAAATGTCTTGTGTCATCAGATCTAAAAGTTTCTAGACAGGAATACTGAAGCCATGCTTTAGTCATATCAGAGTGACACTTCCAATGTTGAGGATATATAACATGTGAACCAGAAGAGCATTTAGCTAAATAGAAGAAGACTGAGAAATGTTCATAGAGTTATAAGGAAACAGGATTTTTTCTGTGAATTTTATACTCATGCAGACATGCTCATAAAAGAGAGCAAAATATATTTGTGGACAAAGACTCTGAAAATATCACACCTATGTCATGTTTCTGGAAATAAAATATTTAAAAGTGCTAGGAGAAAACATTTAGCCAATGACTCAAACAACAGAAACAAAAAATGTTGAGTGCGGAGTCTAAGAGAGGGAAAGAAAAGATTCAAGGATGAGCTATTTTACTCTGAAAACTTACTAAGTCTAAACAATTGTGCTTGATGGATTTGTGACATTTAATGCTACTGCTTAGAAAGGAATTTTAATGTTAAAAATATTACATAGAAAACATACTAAAGTTAAAATCCAGAATTATTAAAATAATTGGGAACATCGGTAGAAGGTAAATAAAAGAATATCAATATGCCTTTCATTTTAAAGAGATAGACAATGTTATATACACCATTAAATTCTGGTTGTATGACTGAGTTCTACTCTAAAGTATTTGCTATAAAACTAAAATTAAAATTGGCAAACTATAGACCAATGGTCAATTTGTTATTTATGTAACATTTTATCAGAACCAGAGCTGAAGTTTGAATAAAGCAAGGGAAGCAGTGTACATGATGTATGGTCGGAGTCCTGTGTTTATTTACAATTTTATACATTATTTATCATTAACTTTTTGCATTAATTTTGATTTTTTTTACATATTGCATTGCATGAAAATAGTCTTTCTCTCAATTGCTGAGTTTTTGGATGCTCTTAAATTTTGCAGTCAAGCCCCCTTCCTCAATCTCACTCTAGTCCAACACTTACAACAAAACCATTTTAGGAAATAAAATAGATAAACAGATCAACCTCAAAGAAAAGCAACACTAAAGAGAAAACAAAACACACGCCAAAAACATAGATGATTGAAGGAGAATTAATAAGAAAAATATACCATATAAAAGAAAGCAGAAAATAGCTCAGTAATAGAAAAATAACAAACAAAAGGAATATTTTCCACTGATAAAATAGTTATTAGTACTTTTCTACTTGATATATAGTATTTATTGAGATATCTTTCAAAATTATTCTGTATCAAAGAGCTACAGAGATATTATTTACCAATCAATATTAGCTGAGCCTTTCTATGAATGTTGGTGGAAAACAAGAAAACTTTTGAGGATTTTTCCATTGCTCTTTAGTTAAAATTGGATTTGTTCCTAAACAAACTAATCTTTTAGCTGCATTCTTTTTTATTTTAATATTTATTGAGGCAACTTTGATTTACAAAATAATGGATGCCCATATGTGTTGGTTCACCATTCGTCAATATATGCCAAAACCAGTTGCCTCTCACCAAATTGTCAAAAGTCTTTCACCACTGTCCATTGGAATCACACTGCTCCTTTCCCCACTGGTAACCTCAGTTTTACTGTTAATGTCCAAGGGTTGCTTTTTGTTTTGTCTGCCCCTTTGCTTTATGCATTTATATTCCAGATATTAGTGAGATCATCTGCCATTCTTCTGACTTATTTCACATAGCATAGTCCCCTCTAGTTCCATCTATGCTGTCACAAATGACAGGCATTCATCTTTTTAAAAGTTGTATGGTGTCATTGTGAATATAGAACACATATTTATTCATTTATTTGACGATGGGCACTTAGGTAATTTCCAAGTATTGGTTATTATAAATAATGCTATGATAAACATGGGGATACATATGTCTCTGTGAATTAGCATTTTGTGGGGAGTTTAGGGTAAATACTCAGCAGTGGTATGACAAAACCATATGGGGGCTTCATTCTCAGTTGAGGAATCTCCATACTTCTTTCCATAAAGGCTGCAGCAACTTACGCTCCCACCAACTGTGTACAAGTGCTCCCTTTTCTCCACTGTTGCTAGTCTTTTGGAGAATAGAGTAGAAGAGAATTACATTTTCACAAGTGTAAGGAGATACCTCATTGTTGTTTGATTTGCATTTCCCTAAGAACAAGAGGAAGAATATCTTTTCATGTGCTTGCTGTTCATTTGTATGTCTTCTGTGGAGAAATGTCTGTCCAGGTCTTCTGCCCATTTTTTGATTGGGTTGTTTCTTTTTCTGTTTTTGAGTTATGTTCTTTGTATATTTAGGTGTTAAACCCTTATCAGATAGCTGATATGCAAATCTTTTCTCACAGTCAGCAGGATGTCTTTTCACTTTGGTGATAGTTTCTTTCACCATTTGTTTTAGTTTTTGACAAACTCATTTTCAGTGCCTCCTCCATGCCAGCCAGAGACTTTCCTTAAGTTCAAATGTGCCAGACCACCCATGTGGGTAGGTATTCCTGCTGTACCCTCTTGCCACTTCCCACCTTAACCTGGCTGGCTTGATCTTTCAAGGCAGCCCAAGATTCCAGTCTCAGGGAGGATTCTCTGGGGTCCCACAGGATTTGATCTGTCCTAAATCTCATAACGCCTTTATTCTTTGACCTTGACATTAATCCTAATTTGTAGATTTTCACTTTATGATGGGGACAGTCTATAGTGAGGGCAATGTATTTTTCACAGCTTTTAAACTAGATGCTAACACAGTATCGGGCACATAGTCTGTGCCCAATAAATTATTTGTTGCCGAATGACTAGGTATTTACTATTATGATTAAGTATTTACTATTCTGCTCCCACAATTTATTTAATATTCCTATTCTAGTACCATAGGATTTTTATTTCCATGTTTTAGTATCTACTTATAGCTGATAGAGAAAACTCCTCCTACCAGTTCTTCAAAATTCTCTCAATAACTGTCAATGTGTTTTGAACTAGCTTGTCCAGGTCCAAAGACAGGCAATTAGAAAACACAACTGGGATGCTGACTGTAATTGCTTTATATACCTATGTTCATCTGAAAAAGATAGACATTTGCATTCTATTGCTTCCTGAAATAGTCAACCAGGATGCATTTTCCCCCTGCAATTGTAGCTCCAGGACATATGCATAACATTCAGTTGGTTGATGAATTTTAAGGGCTTTTGTTATCCTGATGGTAGAGGACAGACAGAGGGCAGCAGGTAATATCCTCTCCCCTAATACAATACAATATACAATGCAATATAATACAATGCAAACAATATAAAACAACACAGTATAGTACTGTATTGTACCATACAATATCATGCAATACCATACAGTACAATTCAATAAAGAAAGAGTAAGAGGGGGAACATGGACTCAGGAGAGCTTTAACTTTCACAACCATTGTCCTGGGAGTTCTCTGATTTTATCCTGTTCTTGTGAGCACTTATACCCACACCATCATCTCATCGCTCATACACCAAAGCATCCAAGCACTAGCAGCATATTGGAACCCAAATCCATCCCTGAATATTCCAAATTCACATACTAGTTAGAAGAAGTCCAGCATGTTTCAATTTTACCACCTGAAGTCTTATTAGCAGAGAAATGAAATCATTCGGAAGTCTGGCGCTACCCATGTTTACTTAATAATGGATCTTTTCTAACTCAATTTGCCAGGAAGAGAAGCAATAAAGGAAAAGCAGACAGATTCTGGCAGTTTAAAGCATTCTGCTTTAGGATGCCTCTAGTAATGGGGCAGAGAAGGAAGCATCATTTGGCAGCTCTTTTTTTCCACTCTTTTGCATGTTTTTGATATCAGACAACCAAATATCTAATAGTATTGCAACCTCGAACTCCATTTATCCTGGTTTTATTTTATGTCCTTGAAAAAAGTTGTAAACCACAGTGGAGACCCATCTTTCCAAAAAGACAATTGCTTATAGTCAAAATTATCCTTGAAAATCCTTATCTTACATTAGACTCAACACTGTCAATTTTTTCTAGAGTAGTTGTTGTTTCTTAAGTTGAACATCTAGTAAAGTATTTGACTTATATTTGGGGATGCTAGTGCATTAAATAAACATGTTTTCTTAAAAAAGGCATACACGGCACTTCCTGGTGGAGTAGCAGTTAGGTCAGTTACCTCCAAATGAGCAGGCCACATACCCCTGGGTTCAAATCCTGGGTCCAGGGGAAAACAGTCAACTCGAACAACAAAATAAAAATAAAATAAGGATGATTCTTCCTCCTTTCTTTTTCTCCCTACCTGCCTACTGGCCTTCATTCCTGCCTGTACCTTTACTTCAAAAAATAAAAAATATAAAAAGGAATAGGCATATGTGAATATGTGACATGGGATGTGTTTCCTTTATACATAAATAAGTGGGCACGTTATATGACTCCACCATATTTCTCCATTTTAGATTTTTTTTTTATGCTTAAAGGTATCAGGACCCCCACAAGAGCAAGCCTTAGACCGGGATTAAATTTTAACTATTGGGACGGTGAATTGCCTCTGGCTCCAGCACCCAGTCATGAATGCATCTGTATCGATAAGGACAGCTGATGGACAAATGGACATGTAGTACGTGACCAGCACAGACCCTTCACCAAGAAACAAAAGAATGACATCAGTTGAAGAAGACCACCAATAACTTCAAAGGACAATGTCACCTTGGCCAATCAGGAACTGAAACCTGGTCTGCAGATTCCTCTCTCCATCCCCCTTCCTCACCATGTAGGATTTTCCCTTAAAAACTCAGGCCACTGGCAAGGCCTGGGGTCAGCCTCCCCAATAATGGGGTCTCAGCCTCCCTTGGCTGGCTCCATCCTCTCTCTCCCTCTGTTCCCCACTAATGGGGGAGTCAGCCTCCCTTGGCTGGCTCCGTCCTCTTTTTCTCTCTGCTTCCCACTAATGGACCCCCAACTTGCTTACTCGCTGTGCTCCATCTAGTATGTGGAGCAACCCTGAACCCACGGAGTCTGGACCCCTTGGTCAGCTCCATCCCTTTACCCTCTGATTAAACCTCTGCTTGCTCACTCACCTAACTGCCATGGGTTCTTTGAGTTACCTGAAAATCCCCACAAAAGTAGTTGTATTTTCTGTGGTCACTATAAATGAGATCTTATTTTTCCATTTCAATTGTTTGATGTTTTATAACTAGCAAATGGGAAAACTATTCTGTGTGATTTTTATACTCCATCAATTTAACTTTAATAGTTTATAACTGATATTCTTGTATTTTAGAGGTTTACAATCATACAATCACAGTGAAAGCAATAATTTCTCTTCAATTCCATTTTTATATTGCTCATTTTATTTTCTTGTATTGCTACATTTGCTTGAAACTTCAGAATGTTTAAATAATAATGGCAATGGGTATCATATTGTTTCTTAATCTAACAAACAGCACTTTTATGATTTCCTCTCTGCAATAATTATTGCTCTTGATTTCTAATAAATTATCTTTATGGCTTTAAAGAAGTTCCCTTCACACATTATAGTAAACATAAATTCAATATTTTATGTTAAATCATGAATGACAACATTTTGTTTAAGAATCTATACAAAGATTGTGAGATAAATTTTATCAAGAAGCAAATAGGTCTACTGATTAAATTAAGTTTATGTGCCATACTCTTAAGTTTTAGAAAATGTACTCAGACTATCTTTAATAAAAGGAAATTGTATAAGGATATCAAAAAACATAAAGCAGCATGAGACAGTTATGTCCATGTACTTCCAGCCTGGCATGGAAATCACTTATTAGAAGGACCTGGAAACATCTTTCCTAGTTTGTCAGGGTGTAGATCAGTTTTAATTTCTTTCAAATTGCTAGAGTTTTATGCTTTTTTAAAAGAAGACCTGATATGATTAGTTTACATCATTCAATACTTAAGAGTTTTGTTGCAAGCCAATTTAGAATTGATTAAACACTTTCAACTGCAGTTATGTGCTTGTATAAATTTCTTGGTAGCTAATAATTGGAACATTGATCCAATAAGCTTTAAGTATATCCAACCTATGTTCTCTTAGATTTAGTGTCACGAAGAAAGTAACCATTTGGGCCACCTTTTAAAAGGACAGAAGTGCATGGCAGTTTTGAAGCTTCATGAGCATAGTAAGCACCCTACCCACTATAGTAGGTTCAATCTAGATATGTAGACATTTAAAATAAAATGGAAATTAACAAACTAGATTTTTGGAAAGAAATTATTATCTTGTAGCATTTTCTTGAGAACCTGCAACAGGTTTACATAGTGACTTATATAATGGAAAGTAAAATCTCTTTATTGTTGTTGTTATTATCTTTACAGAGTTTAGAGTTCAAACCATTATTTGTGTTTGGGTCACCCCCATGCACGAATTTCCTTGGCAACACTTCTATTCTGGTTTCTGAGGTGCAGGGGGTTGCTTCAGTCTCACTGCCTTGCTGTGGGGTTCTCTTAGTGATGTCTCATTCCTGGATAGCTGGTAGCTGTTCCTCGTATGAGTGAAGCAAGAAATGTCCTGTGTCACCATCTCGGTGACATTCTATTTAATCAAGTGTAAATTCATTAAAATATTATGGAATTTTGATTCCTAGATGTTAAAATTATTTGATTTAAAGAAAGGGCATCTTCTGATTTGTCTCTTATTCAATTAAAATATATAATGTTCTTTCTCTTTTGTGTTCATTTAAATAGATATACACAATATATGGTGTGAACAATATACACAGGTATTTGATTTAAGGTCATGTACCTCAGTTTCTGCATCTGTTCTGTTTTTCTACAGGAGTTACGTAGTTACTTTCTTATGTTCTTATTAGATGCTACTATCATTAGATGCTAGAATATGTTCTTATTAGATGCTACTTAAAGCAGCAGAAATGACAATGGTATCCAGTAAATTAATGAAGTAGTAAGATATTCATTCTCCATGCTAAAATTAATCAGTCATCATGTTGGTCATCACATAAATATCATTTGAATATCTCTAACTGCCTGCTATGTATAATAGATTTGTTAGCTACATTCTCATGGTCTTAGCCACCTCAAAGGAGTTTGCCACCACCTCCTTCTTTTGGTAAGCAGTGAAGGAGGAGGCAACTGTCAAGACCAGCTGCCAGTTTCCAGACCCCCAATCTAAATTGCAAAAAACCTACTACACCCAGAAGAATGAATTCTAGCATCTCAAGTTACCAAAGTAACCATGGAAGTTATCTGAATTCATTGTCACACCACCTTTGGGAGAAACAAAACACTGAAGAATTAAGAGGTGCACGTGCTTGCCTGTCCAGTAAAATACCTTTCATCGCAGTGCAAGACAATTCCTCTTGTTCGGGACTTTTTCTCCTTTGTATGTCACCATCTTGACAACTACTCTCCAGACAAAAGGGAAGAGTAAGACTCTGTGTTTCTCTATTACTAATTATTATTTAATTAATTTGTACATTGCTTTTGTCCATTTTAATATGGTCATGAGTCAGGGTTCTAGAAGAGTACGATGCCTGCCTTCAGAGTTCAGAAAGAGCTACATCTGTTCCTTGACTCTGAGCCGCATCTCTGTTCTAAGCTCACGTGAAGCTTACAGTGTAACAATGTAAATATTCAGCACGCTCCTTAGCTAACCCATTCTTTCTAGTGTATTCAGTGAACTCATGCCTTAGTGTATTCTAGTTCTGCCAACCAAACCTAAAATATCTCCCTTCTCCAATAAAATGGGTATTTCATTAAGCCAAAAAATTCAATGACATTAAAATAGAGATTTTTCTGATATTAACTTTCAGTTAAGTTCTGTGTTTCGTGTGTTTATGTGTGTGTATGTGTGTGCACGTGTGCCTATGTATATATGTAAGCCTGGCAATATTTCCTTCGTCTTCTGATTAGTTGTATAATCAGTATGTGTATACTCTCGTTCATCCATAATTCCTCCCACTGTTGTTACTGTCTGCCCAGTAAGGGCCAGGCCCTGTGCTAGGTCCTGGCTGTAAACTACATTCTCTTTTCTTCCAAGAGGATGATGTGGGTGTATTTCTTTAAGAGCACAAAATTAAAAGAACAAAATCAGAATGAAACCATATCATGTACATATTACATACTAGATCTTCCTTTATAAATCTTGTTTTGGTATTCAGAATAAAGTTATTCTTAGTCATCAGTAGAACTTAGATTTCTTAGCCAAATAGACTAGGAAATTATTTTATGATTTTTCTTTTGTGTTCTTGATTTTTTTTATACTCGCCAAGTTTGAACATTACTGGCAAAAGTATTTGTCTCTAAAAATAATATGAAATTATGAGGAATCAATTCTGAAAGGACTTCTTTTTCATCTAAAATGGAATGAAAGGAACTAGATTTACACACACACACACACACACACACACACACACACACGAAACAGCTAGATATCTGGCCAATATATATTAACAGTCATTCCAGGTGTTAGACAACACATATCCTATAATTCATAAGAGAAGAAACAAAGTGAGATGAGACATAGAATTATATCAGCTACCAATTCAGAGAGCATTTTCAGGCCTGGTAAGAGAAAAGAAGCCTAGACAAAGGTCCAAAGTCTCAATTTGATGAGCAACGATTACCAATATTCCAAGGAAGGTAAGGTACTAGAGTTTTAAAGGCAGAGCAGTGGGAGAAGAGAGAGAGGGAGCTCTGAGGAGGTGAGAGGAAACTTTTTGAGTCTAGCTGCTGGCTAACCAGTGCATTTGTGTGAAGAAATCACCAGCTGGGGGTAAACTATCTGAAAGGATTAAAATGACTACTCCTCAAGACTAACACAGGATTATGGTACATCATCCTAGCTGTATAATCTTTGGTGGGGTGCTTATGCTTTCTGAATCTCCATTTATGCATCAGCAATATTGATCTATAATACCAGTTACATGAGAGAGTTTTGTGAGAATCAGAAATAATCTACACTAAGCACATAATATTGGATCTGGCACATATCAACTATTCAATTTTTAAAAAGGTGTTCCTGCACAATGAATCAATCAAGACTGATAACAGATGTGGAATAATTCATGTTCCTATCAACCAGAATGAAAAAAAACACATGATTAATAAGGTATTATATAAAATACTCAGAAGGACATTGCTTCAGTAGTAGAGGAAAAAAGTATCCATAGATTAAAATTTCTCTAGCCCCATAGAAAGAAACTTAAAGTCTTGAAAGAATAAAATGGTATTCAAGTAACTTAATTACATACCAGAATAAACCTCAAATATATCTATGAAAACACAAAAATATCTAAGACCCCCAAAGTAAAATCCACAATGTTTGCCATCCAATAAAAAATTACTAAACATGCAAAGAAGCCAGAATATATGACTTATAATGAGGATACAATCAATCAACATAACAGAATCAAAAATGATACATATGATAGAATCAGAAAACAGCATTAACATAAGTCTTATGACTATATCCCACATGTAGAAGAAAGATTGAACATGGTATTTACATACGTGAAAGATGTAAAGACCCAAATGGAACTTCTAGAGATGAACAATGCAATGTATAAGAAAAAAATAGTTTGGATAAAATGAACAGTAGTTCAGATAATATAGGAGAAAAGATCAGTGAATATGAAGACATAGCAATAAAAATTATCAAAAATAAAAGGTTGAAAAAGGCTAAAATAAATGAACAAAGAATCAGTAAAATGTGGGACAACTTCAGATATCCTGATGCACATCTAATTAGTGTTTCAGAGGGTAGGATGAGGGGTCAGAGAAAAATTTTTTTAAATTTGGTAATAACTACGAATCTGCAAAACCACATTCAAAAAAACCCAGACATAAGAAACCTAAAGTATAAAGTACCATCATATTCAAATTACTTTAAACCAGTGAAAAAGAAAAATCTAAAGAGTAGCCAGACAAAACCCCAGAGAATGTAGAGTGAAAAATATAGTAATGACACCACACTTCTTGTTGGGTTCAGTGCAAGCCAGAAGTTAGGACAATATTTTTAACACTATATGAAAAAAACTGTCAATCTGGGCCTGTATACCCAGCCAAAAAAATCCCAAACTATCTTTCAACAACAAAAGAAAGATGCAGACTCTTATAGACACACAAACATTCAAAGAAATCATCACCAGCAGATGTGAAAAAAGTCCTTCAGACAGAAGGAAAATGATCAATGATACCAGATGAAAATTGGGAGTTACATGAAGGAATGAAAATCATCAAAACTGGTAAATAGGTCACTAAATATAGAATAATTGCTGTTAACTCATAAAATATATTTGATTTTTAAGACAAAAATTAAGCATGTAAAAATGGCAGTTTTAGAATAGGTATAAGATAAATATATGACAAAAGTACAAAGGTCAGGAAGGAAGGTTGAGTGTATACAATTGTAAAGTTCTAAATCTGTGCACAAAGTGGTATAATACTACTTGTGGACTTTGATAAATTAAAGATAAATACTACAAATAGTATCATAACCAATAAAACAGAGTTATAGTAAATAATGAGCCAATCAAGGAAATAAAATAGAACCATAAAAAATAATCATAAAAAGGCAGAAAAGATAAAAACATGAGAAAAGAATAATGGGAGAAATATATTCTATCCTGGTATTAATCTGAAAGACAAAAGTCTGAACCAAAGGTGCTTGTTACAGTACCATTTATATTTCAAAACATTGAAAACAATCAACCCAGCAATAGGAAAATGATTAACAAATGACATGAAGAAGCACTATGCAGACACTGACACTGATGTGTATGAATAGATTGTGCTAACATGAGAAAATGCTGATGTTTTAAAGCAAATTGAATTAAAGTAGAATATAAAATTGTATACTATGTGTTACATCAATTATAAAAATTGTAATAGGAAAAAGGCCAGAAAAAAGTAGATAGTGTGGCAATGGTGACTTTTCTCTACTTTTAATGTTTTTTCATTTTCTATAAAAATATATATAGTCCTTTCATAATCTAAAAAAAGAAATAATTAAACTTTTCATTTTTTCTGGTTCTGTGCTTTCACAGATATATATCAAAAGAGAAATTTTTCTTAATTATTTAGAGTGTGTGCCTTGGTTCGCCTTGGTTCATGCAGCCAACAGTGTCAGACTGTTGGCAGTTACTGGTATCCTCTGCACAGGTTTAATTTTTTAACCTAGATGTTAGAAACAGGTATATCTGATTCCAAATACCATAGGATGCACACATCACAGAACTAATAATGAGAAATGGAATGCAATTATCTTGATTTATGTGCATTTGCTTTTCAATTTGGGGAATAAAAGACACATAAAATTAGTTGATGTAATAAAGAAAATCTGATTGCCAGGTGTAAGCTGATTCTGCCAAAATAGAAAAATAAAACCAATTTTTTTAAAAAACAAAAAAGCAAAATGTCAACTATCCAAATGCATCAAATTCTTATAGGCATGATTTTCTCAAAGGACAGGTCTTTATTGATTAGGACCACAAATCCTGGCCTGATGGAGTTTAAGACATATTAGAAGACTTCACACAACAATAAAAACAAATATCAATTTGTTGTTTGAAAGTCCCCATGCTCTTATAAAATATCAAACATTAGTCGACTGCTGATATTTTGTACATACTAGCACTCATGTTTACTATGTATATTTCAATTGTTATCCTTAATCACAAAATCATTTGCCATTTACACCAACATAATTGAAAATGATGCCAAGTACTTTGACTATTTATAAGAGAAATTTAGTTTTAAAATATCTCAGGGATCAAACTTGCAAAATGAAGATCATATAACCTAAAGAAATCTGCACGGTGTTGAGATTTTTGTGACTAGTAAACACAAGGTATTTATATCGCTTACACTTGAATGTTCTTAGTATGTTGAATCCTTTAGCTGCAGAATTTTGATCTGTTGCAAAGAAAAAGCAAAATATTGTGTTTGTGTTTTTGTATGCTGGATGCCTGGAGCAGACACAATGCTACCACTACTCTGATAAATTTGAAGCTACAAAGATGATTTTCAAAATTAAGGGCAACTCACAGCTGAAAATTATACCTTTGGGCAAAGGGCCAATTCAGGATGCATTTCTCTCTGCCTTGGAGTTGTGCCAAAGTCCCTTGGTCCCATTTGTTCAGTTTTATGGTGAACAAACAAAAAAGAAATACTGTGTAGCTGAGATGTGGCTGTTTGGAAGTCAGTATTTAAGGTCTTGCTAAGATGCATGTTAACATGTAGAGTTGCGTGGTGAGAACAAGACACACGGAGCATTTGCAAATAACCAAGCAAAACATGACGGTGGAAGGAATTTGGCTTATTAGTGGAGTGTCTTGGTGTGGAAACATCCCTTCACCTACCCCGCAGCGGGTCTTGCAGAAAGGGAATGGGAGGGGCTCAGGGATGTACCCACAACAGGACCTCATTTTGACCTTAGCACGAAAACCAGAATTTGTTCTAATAGCCTGGGAAGATGACAAACCTACTTCTAAAATAAAAGCCTGGGATAATTTCACCCGATTACCATACTCGAATCATTGTCTGTTTTCACCTTAAACTTACCTAATGGTTAAAGATCAAGCTAATTGGATTTGACAGCTTTCTCCCAAATAACTGTTTTAATACTACTACTGCTATTCAAGCTGCAGTTAAATAATTCTGTCTTAATTTTTCATTAGGAATTTAAATTGGTGGGAAAAATTTAGCTTTTCGTGCTCTTCAGCTGAAAAAGAACTGGGGTATGGTGGGTGTGTGTGTGTGTGTGTGTGTGTGTGTGTTTTGGATGTTATAATTTTTAAAAGCACAGATTGCACAAAATACATGCAAAAATAAAATTATTCTGTTAGCCACTATTAATATTTTAGAAGATATATATGTAAGTGAAAATAAGGACGTAAAAGGATATTTTTTTGCAGAAGTGAATCATTCTGCTTTGCACTGTATTTCTGTTGCTGGTTTTTTTTTTGGGGGGGGAGGGGTAATTTTGTTTATCGTTCACTTACCCATATTATGCAAACAATTTTTTATAAGACTATTTACATGTAGCTAAAGAAGGACTTTGAGTATTTCTTTTTGCACAGACTTTAAATGAAATACGACACAAACTAGTAGAGACTGCTTGCATTTCAAACAGTAGCAGTAAAATAAAATGGTGGTTGTTCTTGAAATACAGACCATCATTATTTTTTAAAAATCTCAGTTTCTGGGATAAGACCTGCAGATCTGTGTTCTAGTCCCAATTCCACCCAGCTGGGTGACCTTTGGAAAGCAATTTAAAACATTCTCAGCCTGAGTGTAGACTTAAAATTTTATGAGAATTAACTGAGATAATGCATATGATGTGCTAATTCCAAAAAAGCTATTGACAATGAGCACTTATTTATTTTGTTTTTAAAATTTTTCTTATCGATCCTAACTTCTCACTCCACAAAATCTCATAGCAATCTTCACTTGGAGTTACAGCAAAGTTATGCCTTATTTTGAGATAGATTTTCCATATTATAATATTCAGACTTCCCTAATTGCTTCAAAATTCCTTTATATACAACAGAGAAGTAGACTAAGTTCAGGTGTTCTTTCCTCCATGTAAATGCTAAGCTTTTCTTGTTACTGTTTTCCCTACTGTTTTTTATTTATGCTATTTTAAAAATTACCAGTTTTTCCCAATATATTTTCTACTGGTGATTCAAGGAATGGAGAAAAATAGTATATTTATTTTTCAGTATGTTTGCTAATTAAATCTATTAGTTCAGAAAGACATCACTAATTCTCTTGATTAAGATTCACATTATATGTTTAAAATAACTCTACTAGATCTTCCTCTATAATGTTGCGTTTATTTTTTGTTTTGAGTCTATTGTTTTGGCTAGATGTCACAAAAATATTCAATAACACTAATGATAATAGGAATTTTTGTCTTATTCTCAATTATAACAGTCATGCCTCCGGGGACTATAACCTATTGATTTTGAATAAATATTCATTAGGTGATAAAGGAAATTTCCCATTCCTTCTAATTTCCTTCAAATTTGTTTTTCAGTATAGCTGTTAAACATTTTTAGGTATTTATATAGATAACTATATTATTTCCTTTGAAATCTTTTGATTTAACAAATGAAAAGATACTCAAAAATGAAACCATTCCTTCTGGAAAAAAAGCCTGTCTACCTACAGAGCATTATTATTTTGATAGGCTGCTCTACTTCATTTTAAATTTTTATTGCTTACGTTGATAATAATAAGTATAATCATTCTGAATTTTTTATTTTCAGTCTATCCTTATCATATTTTGAAATTACTATTATCTTAGTGTCTGAAAATGACTTAAGATGTTTCCCATCTTTTCACATGACTTGGGATAAGTGATTTAGGGACAATATGTTCTTCAATGGCACTGAGATACACTGAGATGTGACAATTTTAATGGTAGATGTCCATCTAATTAACTTCCCAATCAGTTTCATGGTTTTTTCCCTCCTCCTCCACTCTTTAGATTAAACAGCATTTAAACTAGAGTATTCTACATCAAAGTTATTTTTCTCATAGTACTGCAAAGAGGTTTTCCCATTTCCCCATAAACATTACCGTTTCTAATGAGAAGCTGACAATGAATCTGATGATCATTTCTTTACAAGCTATCTTTCTCTCTGGTAGATTATTTTTCTCTTTTCCCTAGATAGTGTGTAACTTTACTATAATATGACTAAGAGAAACTTTTTAAATGTATCCTGTTTCCTCACTCTGATAGCTCATGTGTTTCTACACTTATAAGAAAGTGTCAACCATAATTTCTTTCAATATTGCTCTCCCCTATATTCTGGAGTCTTGCTGTGTGGAATTACTATCAAACAAATTAAAGCTTTTCATTTCTCCATGATTCTGACTTTCTCCAGTATACTTAAATCTTTTGATTCCTTTCTGAGCTGCATTTGGGTTTATTTCTTCAGATCCATATTTCAGTTCACTAATTCCACATTCAACTGCATTTAAGCTCTTTTTGAATCCAGCTAATAAATATTTTGACTTTTTACCACTAAATAAATTCTACATATTTCTTGAGTCTTGAGTTTCCATATTTCTTATTCAAAGTAGACTATTATTTTTTCATGTAATCTTGCTTTGTGACTTCTACTATCTCTTTGAATATTAATTATAAAATTCCTTTGAGCAGTCTCAGAAAAGAGAAGTATTGAATTTGGTATAGTTATGCTTAGGTCTTCCCGTGTCAGGCCTGTTAAAGAATATTCTAAATTCCCGGTACTAGGATTCTCAATCCACAGGACCCTACAAACCATAGTGGGTATGGTCTATGTTCAGTCTACTTTGTCATAGACTGAATATTTCCATATGTGTTAATTTAATTTCTGCCCCTCCTCAGTGACAACAAACTCTCTGTGTGTAACAGGAGCCTTGTTCATAATGTCTTACTTGCACTCAATAAATATCACTAAATGAATGAATCAATGTACAAAATTATTGTTGATCATATCAAAAATAATGGGATTAATGAGAAAAAATATCAATGGGAAATCTTGAGGAGTTACAAAAAATTGGCAGTTTATGTTCAGACTACCTGAAGACCTAGCCAAAACTGCAAATTTTTGAATGTTTTGTATTCTCTCATTCTCTTCTGCATCTTTCCTAAGACATTTACTGCTACAAACCAAAATACAGCTTCCCTCTTTCTTTTGTTCACAGTCAAAGTTCACTCACATCATACACTTGTGAATTCACTAAACTTTATTGAAATTTGTGTACAGGTGGAGAAAGGTCAAAGAGAAGTCATTCCAGGGACAAAATCCTTCTAGTTTGCTAACCACTCTCCCCTGGCTTCTCCCCCTCCCTCTTTCTCACATTCATCCTCCCTTTCATTCTCTTGTCCTGCCTCCTCAAATTCCAAACTTCTCTCTGTGCTGCGGAAAACAGTGTCCCTGACTATCGACATGTCCTCCACATTCCTGATTGCCCTCACATCATCATCAGGCTGTTTTCCTAAAGAGAATTCTCTCCCTAGAAACGATCCTAGTGCCATTTTTTTCTAGTCTAACTTGTTAGATAAAAAGTGTCTAATCTTGTTGCATTAACTTACATATTAATATGATTACTGTAATGCAAATTAATTTTAAAGAGTTAATCAAATTCATAGCGTCTTTTATCAAGCATTTTCTCAAGCAACAAATTAAAAAATGGCTACCCCTATTGTGCAGGCATATCTGTTGTAGTCATTAGTGTCACTTACTCAATATTTCCAGTTCTCTTCTCACTCTGAGCCCTAGCGAGGGGTGTACACTTTCACCCCCTTGTAGTTGGGTGGTACCACCGTATGACCAGTTCTGGTGAGTTGTGAATGGAAATGATAACCATCACTTCAGAACCAGGTTTTAAGTGCCAAGTGGGAGACTCTTCATAATTCTGCTCTTCCTTCTTCCATGATCTGAGATGATAGTTGGTCCTTTAGTCTGACTCCAAGAGTGTCCATGATGATCAGAAGTCCCTGCTGATTCAAGACAGTCAACCCCATGATCTAGAAAGGTGATGGGGTTAAGTTGCAGACATTTTGAACTTGCTTGCTGTTATACAGGATACCTATCCTAACGACAGAATCTGTAGCATTCCATCACAAAAGGGAACTTGTCGTATTTTAAAATGTTTGAGCTACTTTTTCAGTAGCTGATAGCCATTGTGCTCACTGGAATCCAAGGACAGGGAATAGCCCAGGACATATCCAGTCTCCTTGGGTTCACACTGGACTCATTTAAAAAATATTACTATAAACTCTTGAAGAACATGGAAGGTTTGTTTGCCTCTTCCATATCACCTCCTAATAAATATTACAGTGACCATCACGTAAAAGTACCCTAAAATTTTCATTAGCTTATTTGTAACTTGTTTCTTTCCATAAATGCTTTAAAGTATCATATAACCAAAATCACAAATAACAAAAATTATATATATATGATTAAGATTATTAAAAAAATTTCAAATATATTTTTATACATAAGTTCAAAAACCCTAAACAACATGGTAATTTCAATTTGGATTCCAAGACAAAGAGAGAAATGGGATATTGCTACATAACTTTTCTTACTGTAAAGTAGGTAGCATTCCAGGTTTCTGGAGGGGAACACAGAGGATAGTAGAGAGGTAGAAAAAAGCTAGGAAAAACGGTTTCAAAAGGGAGTTCCACTTCTCACTTTGGGCCATTAGAGTGAAGCACAGACAGGATGGGCAGATTCCCCTAGGCGACCACACTAAAATGCTGCGGTCTTTTGAGAAAGCTACAACCAGCCACTGACCATATTAAAAAAAAATCAATTTAATCTAAATATCTAATTTTATTTAATTCAAAATTGAATCTCATCCTTCTTTTGCCTTATTGAATGCTAAACTGAGAAAGTAAATCAGGAAACCTTGAAGTTAATGACAGCTGAGAATTAAAACGAACAAACAGAAAGCTCTGATCACAGGGAATTTTTATTTCTTAGTGGAAACTACAATGAAATTGCTGACTCAGCTACAAATAGTATCAAAAGATAAACACATTTTAGGTAACAACTCTATTCTTTTGAACATGAAAGTTAGAAATATTCTAAGAATGAGTATAAGAATAAAAGAAAAAAATTAAATCCTTTACTGAAGTAAGCAAAACATATTAGATGAAATAATATTAACCTACCAAATAGGGAGAGATAGCATATAATAATCATGAGGTTCAATTCATCACCACTCATCTGTTCATAGGACTTAACCCATGTCAGACAGAATTCTAGGTTCTGGGTGTACAACAGTGAACAAAAGAGCCAAAACGCCCAGTTCTTGTGGAATTTACATTCTAGGAAGTGGACAAATACAAAAATCATAAAATATATTGGAAAATGAGAAGGGTTATAGAAGAAACAAAAGTAGAAAAGGGCGACAGGGAATGTGGCAGGGGGTTCACTTTGTGCCCAGCATCCTGAATAGATCCTGACTCATAGAGGAACTCACTATGTGTTTGAAAAGCAATAGTTAAGAGTTTGGTATTTGAGTCACAAGAATATGTTTAGCATTTGAAACTTTAGAGCTTTGCTATGTCTTGTGTGGCTAGCAGTTTGGAGATGCTAACAAAGCATAAATAAGATGAGTCCTTATAGGGAATAGAGTTTTGATTTATTTGTATCCATTCACTTGAAAACAGGACTTCTAGAAATTAAGAGATAATTAAGTAGCAAAGAGTTTGGTTTTGTGTATTTGTGTTTCTCTCTTTTTTCAATCATAAAGAATACAGTCCTTTGACCCATCTCCTAATAACAGCACCTGATTTTTCATTGAAACACTACCTTTCTCTAATCTTGGCCCACAGGCTCGAGTGAACATATCTCAACCCAAACTAAAGTCGGGGACAAATGACCAAGGTCTGATCACTTAAAATATTTTAACTCCTTGGGTCAGAACATTTGGTTCAGGGGTGTTTTGTGGCAGAAGTCAGGAGCAGTCTGAAATCCTGTAGGTGCTACTTGGAAAGACACATGCCCTCTGTCTTTTCTGAATTTTTTTGTATGATGTCAATGTAGACTTGTCCAAAGACATCATGTGGGAACAGTCTGCTAGGGAATGAAGTCAAAGCGGGGAGAAGCAGAGGAGAGGACAGAAGGAGTTCAACGGCGATGTATGCGTTTACAGTCTAATTATAGCTGACAAGAGTTTTGGAAATCAAGTAATTATCTTTATTACTTAAATGAAATTCCTATCACCTTATTTATTAGTTCATTTTTTTCAAAAATACTTTCTAAATACCTAGCCTATATGCAAGACACAATTTTAAGCAGTGACCCAGACAAAGTTTTGTCCTCAGAAAAGTAATGTCTATGAACAGATAACAAATAAGCAGACCAAGAACAATTATCATGGTGCTAGAATTAAGACCCTTCAAGACAACAAGGGAACCTACTGGGATAGTAAGAATATGGAGATAGTTTAAAAGGGTTCTTTTATGAAAGCTTCTCTGAGCAGAGAACTAAATAAATGAGGGTTAAATTCCTCTAAATATTTGGGGAAGATTATTTTAAGCAGAGACAAAGAGCTCCAATAAGAAGGGAAAGTATTTTATACTGTTGACCCTGAACAACAACACAATCAGTGCCACCCACCTCATGCATTTGAAAATCCACATATGTGTTTTGATTCCCTGAAAACTTAAGCACAATTATCTCTCGTGTCTGTGGGGGACTGGTGTCAAGAACCCCCATGCCAAAATCCAAGGATACTCAAGTCCTTCACAGTCTTTCTCTGCAGTTTCAAGTTCAGTAGCTGGGCATTTGACCAGTCTACATCAGCACTTGATGGAATCAGTGAATGTGAAATCTACAAATAGAAAAAAAAAAAACAAAAAAACCCCACAAAGTGAAACCAAGTAGTTCAAATCCAGACATACAACTGAAAGTTCAACTGTATATCTGAAGCAAGTTCAGGTGACCTTGTGGCTATCATGAGCAATGGCAAATTTTCTTTCAGTGACTTTCTGATCCCCCATTTATTAACTTTCTTTCACCGTATGCAAAATCAGTGATATTAAAGATATAGATAGAACTTTTCAAAGGCTGAACCCATTCATGAATTACATAGGAATTTCTTTGATTTTAGTCAAAAGAAAGACTTATGAATAAATCTTATAAGAAGTGTTCATCTGCTTAAGCTTTGTTGAGTCTCCTTAAGCCAAGTCATTTTGACTCTGCTATTTGATTATTTAATCTCTGCCTTTTCCTGCTTGCTTATCTTAATGCTGCCAATCTTTCCACAACTCTGATTTTTCAGCCAATTTGTTCATCCATCATTTCATGTCCTGGTCTTTGGTAGAATTACCTGTAAAGTGTATAAAGCGTCATGTATTCAGGTATATTTGGCAGAGTTTTGTTTGAAATTTTTTGAAATAAAGCATGCTTGGAGACAGATTGCATGATAAAAACTAATGAATAGTAATTGGAGTGAAGAAGGTACTATCAACAAGGTTTTGGAAAGAGGACAATATGCCCAATGCTTTTGTGTCAGCCTCACAACTTTCTCCCTAAAAGCCAAATTATAAAACTTTCAGTTGCTGCTACAATCACCAACACTCTAACACTATGGAGCACCAGGCCACGTGGGCAGCAGTATTTTCTCTAATAAGAATGCCACCTACAACTTACTCTGCATTTTAATTGTAGCCACATTTGAATGACCAAATACATATATTTCTTATAAGTCATAATATCTTGATACTAATCATTAGAGAAATGAAAATCAAATAGAAATTGGTAAGTAGTAAAATTAAGATAATACACTATATTCTTAGGCTGTGTTGGGAGTGTTCCTAAAATATTTGGAATATAAATTAGTATAATTTCAATAGAGAATGATATGGCAATGTATATCAAAGCACAAATATGCATTCCCTTGGACCAAATAATTCTATTCTAGGAATTTATGTAATACATGTATTTGCATACATGTGAAGTCGTGTACATGTGAAGTTATTTACTGATGGACAGTTTGTAAAACAAATATTGGATTCAATCTAAGTATCCATAAGTAGGAGCATTATAAATAAGCTTTAGAATAACCATATAATACTAAATTTCTAGCTAAAAAAGCAAAAAATCATTCTAGTTTTGATAATTGGAGATTGATTTATAGCAGATTGAATCTCCAAGGAAAAGTGTATTAAAAAAAGAAATGTGAAGATGACTCAATCATCTATTTTTCTAGAGGTAGAAGCAAAGACACTTGGCAGATGACCTACAAAGGGCTACTATGACAGAGAAATCAAGGAGACTTCAGCAGTCTCAGGATCTGGTGAGAAAAATATTAGACTCTAGGGCTGGAAATATATCTGGGGGCTGAAGGGCTAAGAGGAGGGAAATAGAGGTAAGTGAGACCACAGTGTGAAGCTTTGTTCCTTGAAGTTATCACTGATTCCTAATTTTCTTGGACCAAACGGAGCCCTGTAGAAAACAGAAGCCAAAAATGTGAGAACCTTTGGCAGTTGCACAGTGCAGAGATTTTGCTTAAAGGCCTGCCAAGAAAGAAGAACAGTGATAAACCTCACATGTTTTCATTTGGGATCCCTGAAGAATGCATTCAGGAAATTAGAGGAAAGGGAAAAATAATTCAGGTATTACAAAGCCTGAAACATAACCATAAAACTGTACAATCCCTGACTGAATAGAATGAGCTCCCCTATTCTAACTGCCTGTCAGAAACTAAGACTCATAAAGATCTCAATATCCCATATACATCTACCTTGCAATCATCCCCACCACTGCAGTACCCTTTAGGGAAAAAAAGAAAAGAGCAGAAAATAGAAATAAAAATAGGTTTAGAGGCAACCCAGATTATTGAGCTTTCATAATTAGATTTTTAAACTACTGTTAAAATCGTATCTAATAGTCACACCCTGGTGGAGTATCGGTTTGGTCAGCCACCTTCAGCCAAGAGCATAGTCCACATACATTCCAAGGACCCGGGTTTGTGTTCTGGGGCTGGGGAAAACAACCAAGATGAGAAACTAAATCAAATTAATTAAGTGCTTCTTCCTCTCTCTTTCTGCCTTCCTGCCTTTGCTCACCTTTGTTCCTACCTGCACCTTTCCTTTAAGTATAGATATATATATATATATGTACATATATATACATACATAGATAAAATACACAATATAATAAAATAGAGGATAAAATGTTGAAATAAAACTAATAATAGGACTACATATTTCAGAAATCAAACTGAAATTCTAAAAAATAAAAATAAATGTATCAAAACCAAGAACTCAGTAGGTGAATTAAGCATTAAAATTGATAAACCACTGCAGAGGATTAGTGATCTAGAAGGCAGGTCATTAGAAAATGTCCAGACTGAAGAAATCAAGGGAAAATCTTCAAAAATTACAGACAAGATTGGGGTAGAAGATCTGTTCCCTCACCCCAATGTAAAAGTTCGTCTGCCAGGAATTTTCCACAGTACTAAAGAAACAGCAACTATCGTGACTAAGGACAAACAAGCATAGCCTCCCTACTCTGCAGCTGTACATAACTGATAAGAGTTTCCATTAGAAATCACAGGTAGCCAAGTAGATGAATCATTGCCTCAGAGTATAAAGGTGCTCCTCTAACCTCCTGTTGCTTAGCTTTGGGTAACAGTACCCATGGGCCAGCACCAGTGCTTGCAATAAAGTGCCTTTTTTTGCTACCTTTGGGTACTCAGCTGTCAGTCTTCTTGCCGTCTGGAGGCTCTGCCATGACATTTGGTGCATTAAGCTGGAAGACTGTCACCCATATTGGCCCTTTGTTGTCACCGCTGACAAGGGCCAACAGTAAGTCCTCCTGCCCAGACCCCAGGCAGAGGGATGGCACCACCAGGTAATTTCTGGTTCCCAGTCCATATTGGACCTGGCAGGATTGGATTCCCTATGTGCCCTGGTGGACTCAGTAAAGGAGAGAAAAGCCTTTCAGATCCAGACGTCTGACTGGTAATTGTCCTCGGGGGACCCAGTCCGAGTTGAGGCCCATCATTCACAGCGGAAGAAGGACTTGATCACCCCTTAGGCAACTCTGTCGCCTCTGAGAATAGTGACTTTCCTGGGTGGAAGTTAAACTCAGACTGACAGGTGTGTGAATGTGAGAATGAATGTTCTGCCCCACGGCAAAAGGTGCAGAGTCTGTTTACGTACCAATCTGCAGTTCCATGATGACCTCGTACAGCTTAAGGTGCTGTGGACACTTGGGGAACCTGAAGAAATTCAGCTCCTCCCTGCAGTGTCAGTCTGGGTCAGGGGTTTATAATGACTCACCCTCGAAGCTAAGAGGCACCTAATACCCATGAGGGGAGCGGCCAGAAGGACGAAGTAAAAGTTTCCCTGTGTTTGTCTTGTTTCTCTGTTCACTGGGAGGGAACTATTGTTCACAATCATGGGAAGCAGTCCTTCTAAATGCACTGTTTCAGAATGTTTGTTAAAAACCTTTAACAAGGGATTTACAAGTGATTATGGTGTCAAATTAGCCCCTTGGAAATTATGCCAATAATGTGAATTAGAGTGGCTGCCAGCCTTTGGGGAAGAATATCATCAGAGGGGACCTTAGATCTCTCCACAGTGAGAGCTGTTCACAAAGTTGTGACAGGAGACCCAAGGCACCCTGATCAGTTTCCATATATAGACCAGTGGTTAGAAATTGCCCAGGTTAAGCCTCTGTGGGTCCAGCTCTGTGTCAGTGGTCAAGAACAGTGCAAGGTTTTAGTCAGGAAAGGAAACAGACACCTCAGAGGAAACAGAGGTCACCAATCTTCCAGGGAGATCCAGAGAAGATCCCTCCACAGAATTTGCCACCTCCATATGCTCCTCAGGCTGTTCCCTGTGCTCCACCAGACCCAGACATGCCATAACCTTCAGTCTCGCCACCCCAAAGTCCAGAACTACAGCTGGATTCTCCAGAGCCGCTCAGCAGACACCTAAGATCAGCCAATAAAGACACCAAGCCACCAATGGTCATGCAGATGCCCCTCCATGAGGCCAGGTTTTCTCAATAGCTGGCCCCGGATGGGACCCTACAAGAGGAGGATCAGTCTTTTATTATCAAACTTTCACTACAACTGATCTCCTGAATTGGAAGCAACACACTTCAGCTTACTCTGAAAAGCCCCAGGCCATGATTAATCTCCTGGAATCGATCTTTTAGACCCAGAGGCCACATGGGTTGACTGTCACCAACTCCTTCTCACTCTTTTCAATACTAAGGAACAAATGAGAATTATGACAGAGGCCAGGAAGTGGCTTCAGAGTTAGGCCCTGGCAGGCACCATAAACACAGAAAAAGAAGCCCTTCCAGATGATGCCACCCTATGAGACCTTAACAATGAGGAAGGCAGAAATCGGTTGGACAGATATTGCCAGGCTTTCCTCCAGGAAGTTGGGGCAGGAGCTAAAAAACCTACTAACATGGCTAAGACCTCAGACGTCCTCTAGAAACCAGAAGAAAGCCCAGCAGACTTTTATGAGAGACTTTTTGAGGCTTTTAGGGCCTATACTCCCTTTTATCCCGAGGCCCCAGAGAATCAAAGATGGTTGATGCTGCCTTTATCTGCCAGGCTCAGCTTCAGAGACAAGAGGGCTTTGCAGGCAAGAATGCCACCTAGCTTCCGGAGATAGCAAGTAAGCTCTTTAATCCAAACTGAGCACTGAGGAAGAAGGCCGACAAGCAGCTGAAGAAAAAAGTAACCTCCTAGCAGCTGCCTTAGGACAAAACTCGCTGAAGCACTGGCCTTGGGACTCCCCAATGTGGCGCGGGACTTTAACCTGTTTGCATATGAGAACGATGGGGTATCTCTGGGAGGTACTGACTCAAGCATTTGGGCCTTGGTGAAACCAGTAACTTACCTATCAAAGCAGATTGACCCAGTTGCAGGAGGCTGGCCACCTTGCCTGAGAGCTCCTGCAGCTACTGTGCTGCTAGTTAAAGAGGCAGACAAGCTTACATTGCGACAAAACCTAAATGTTAAGGTGCCCCATTCTGTCATCGCGCTCATGGATGTCAAGGGACAGCACTGGCTAACTCATCCCCGGATGACCCAGAACCAAGGGCTCCTGTGCGAAAACCCACGGGTGCGACTGGAAGCAGTAAAAACCTTAACCCCGCCACCTTCTTGCCTGTGGCCATGGG